>ML800576.1:182898-200681 GCA_009831015.1 Picea engelmannii
GAAAAAAATAGGATATAAATATGAAAGGGTATGTCCCCATATGTCTCCAAGTACATTAGATGACATACCAAACAAATGATATAAGATTGAAGAACCATGGGGCCATACTTCAAACTAGGTTGAAATTAAATAAAAGTTTGTACCAGACTTCTAATTCAATCTAGAATAAGAACACTAGAGAGATGTAGCACAATAGATAAAATTATTTCTAGAAAATCCTACACCAGTTGTACAGAAAGAAAAAGAAAAAAAAAATTCAATGGAGGATTGACATCAAATTACAATTTTGTGTTGGTAGAAAACAAGGAAGTATCGACTACATGGAGGATCGACATGGAGAATATAAAATGGCTGGGACATAGCTTCCAATGGAAGAAAGACCATCCAACACTACAGAATCAAGTGAAATTGGTACTAAGCATAGCCACAAAACAAAAATAAGACCATGAACAACCCGACTTCCCAAAAATATTTACTAAAATTGAAGAGGGAGAATGCCATCTCGACAAAGCTAATCCACTAGAATGGATGGATGTGGAAATAAAAATAAAGGGATTCAACATATCAAATGATGATTGATCAAAAATGGTACGAATAGGTGACTATTGGTCGGACAAGAAAACATATGACATAGTCAACCTGCTAAAAGAATACCAAGATGTTTTTACACGCAACTACAAGGACTTGAAAGGACTTGTCGAGGAAATGGGAAAATTGAAGATTGAACTTATTCCATGTGCAAGACCAATCAAAAAATGACCATACAAGTTAGAGAATAAATATAAAAAATTGTTCAGAAAGAGATCAAAGGAATGCTACAAGAAGGTATTATTTACCCTATCAACAAGGCAGAATGGGCAAGTCCCATGGTGGTGCAACCAAAGAAACATGATCCCAAAAAACTAAGAATTTAGGGACTCAACAAACAAACTGTGACAGATTCATTCCAAACTCCCTTTGTTGATGAAATTATTAATGAAGTCATTGTCCATGGATGTTATTCATTCACTGACGAATTTTGAGCCCATAAATAGGTACCAATAGCAAAAGAAGTTCAAGAAAAAACAAAATTTTTGTTTGAATTTGGATCTTTCAACTACATAGTTATACCATTTGGACTAAAGAATGCACCAACAATTTTTTTGAGAATAGTGGTTAAATAATTTCAAGAGTATATCTATAAAACCATAGACATATACTTAGACAAATGGATAATATATAATCTATTCAAAAATCACATACAATGGCTTCGACTCATGTTGCAACGCTGCAGACAAATTCAAATATCATTAAATATCAAGAAATATATATTTTCCACACCTATTGGAATCCTGCTAGGACATGTCATATGTAAATATGGGGTAAAGTTAGACATGGATAAGATTAATATTATCCTTGATCTAAAACCACCTGTGAATAAAAAAAAATCAAAATTGTATTGGGACACACATGCTATTATGGGAAGTTTATATTCCACTACTCGAACATAACCTTCCAAATGGATGAGCTCTTACGAAAAGATACTGAATTTAAATGGAGCCAAGACTACCATGAATCCTTTGACTTTAAAAAAAATAAGTTGTTCGAAGCACCCATTCTAAAATTTCCAGACTGGTCAAGAAAATTTCATGTCCATGTCAATACATCCAATGTAGTTGTTGGGTTGGTTTTAGAACAACCACACGATGACACAATGGATCATCCAAATTTGTAAGCAGGTCAAAAAATGAATAGGGAAGAAATAAACTATTCGACTACGGAGAGGGAAGGCCTATCAATCATTTTTTCTTTACAAAAGTTATGTCACTATTTACTTGCAAATCTCTTTACATTTTATACAGACCAACAAGCAATGAAATACTTGTTCAATAAACTAGTTCATCAAGGAACAATTTTTTGTTAGTTACTATTATTTCACGAATTTTAATTCTACATAATCATACGACCAGGGAAAAATAATTTCCAACCTGGTCACCTTTCACAACTACGAACAGGAGAAGATCTGACAGGCATCAACGATGATCTTCCAAATGCACATTTATTTATATTCAAAGATGCCCCCGAAGATTTAGAAGATATTTCCAATTTCTTAGAAGAAGGAAAGGCCCATGAGGACCTCCCAACAAACAAAAATAAAGTTATATCCCTTAAAGTTGCACCATTCACAATCATTAACATATACTTATACGAAATGGGAATGGATGATGTTTTAAAAAAGATGTGTGCCAGAAAATGAATGGGAGGATATAATCAATGAATCCCATGTAGGAGTAAGGGAAATGTTTAGGCCTACACGACAACCATAAATGTACTGGAAGTAGGCTTGTGGTGGTTGAATCTTCATAAAGATTGTCGAGATCAAGTAAAAAAATGTGATAGTTGTCAGAGGCTTGGACAACCCTTGTGGAAAAATGAAATTCCACTAATTTCAATCAACCCTAATTGAGCTTTTGAAATTTGGGTTATTGACTTCATTGGGCCATTTCCAGAAAGGGAAACAAGAAATGGATAAAATTACATCATTACTATGGTCAAATATGTGACAAAGTGGGTAGAAACTAAGCTAGTTGAATCTTGTACTAAAGGGGTAGCATAAAAATTCATCTATGAAAATACAATTACAAGGTTTGGTTGTTCGTTGAAACTTATAAGCGACCAAGGAACCAACTTTCTAAATGAAAAAATCAAAGTCCTATTGGGTAAATTTTTAATCGACCACAATAAAATAGCATCTTATCACCCACAAGCAAATGGGGCAGTCAAGTCATTTAAAAAAATGTTAGACAAAGGACTCACAAATATTTTCGACATAAACAAAGATGACTGGGACGATAGGATTCATGCAATCCTCTGGGCTTACATATCAACATACAAAAGATTGACTGGGAAGACTCCATTCAAGCTAGTCTATGGCCAATAATTTTTCATCCCTTTAGAATTTTTGACCAATTCCAATAGGGTTACAGTTGTAGCCAAATTTAATGAGAGAAAAAGCATGAACGAATGACTATAACAACTAAACAAGCTAGAAGAAGAAAGGTTAATAGAAATTCATCACCAATAGGTTCAAAAGAAACAACATAAATTGTGGCATGATCGACACATAAAGAAAAAATGCATAAAGGAGGGAAATGTATTCTTATTGTATGATAATCGCATAAAAGGAAAACCCAGAAAATTGGAAACAACATGGCTTGAGCCTTTAGGCGGTGGAAGATATTCAACCGACTAGATCAGTCCAACTTAGAACATTATTGGGGCAACCATTTAAGAAATTAATTATTGGTTCCCATCTAAAGAATTATCAGTTGTAAAAGAAAAGAACTTCAATGGAAAAATATAGCAGGGAGTTGCCAACAAGAACCAACTAAATCGACTAATCGTACTTATGAGAAATAAACCTTGCTTAAAATTGATAAACAAAAAATCAGTTAGACAAATTATGGTATAAAAGATTGAAAAGGTAATGTATTTAAAGGATAGACATAACACTAAAGAAAAGAAAAAATAAAGTAAAATGGAGAGAAAAATCATCCCTCGGTTGAGTCTGAGACAAAGTAGGAGAATATATTCTCGATATTCCACCCCATCAACTAACTTGCAACAAATACTCATAATAAGAGAATCAAGAGAAAGGATCAGTCCAGGAGCAAGTGAGCGTGATTCAAGCGAGCTTATATCAAACGAGCGTAGATAATGTGAGCATAGACAAATTAATGATCAATCAAATTGGCATGACAAAAGATGACATCATTTAGACTCAGTTAATCTTAGAAACATGAATGAGCAAATAAGCCATACAAAACATTGACTAAGTCAGTCCAATAAAAAAGACGACTCAAGAATACTTGTTGGTCATCCCAGTATCGAGCGCATATCAACAGAGGATACCTCTTTGGTCGGGTCCAGGACAACATTGACCGAGAAAATACCGACATCAGTAGGGAAAGAGAATTTAATTCGGGAGAGGTAAAGTCCGACAAGAGAAATAATGATGGAAATGACCGTTGCATAGTCTCTCATGCAACAGAATTAGAAAGAAAAATTAATCAGAATGTATAAATTCCACCTAAGGCGCAACAGACAGGGGTACCTATAATATTTTTGTTAACTAACAAGGAGAAACAAGAAGAAACAAAATCCTCTCTTTACATAGTTCCTTTTGTCAAATACATACAATCTCTAACAATCGTACATGCAAATACTTCCCCAAGAAAAATAAAAAAACGACCTAAAATACAAATGGGAAGAACATTGACGAGGAAGAAGAAATCGAGAGTGAAACTGAGGAGATCTGGAGAGAAAATTTTCATTCAAAGGTAGGCAATGACATCAACGACCCCGTTATCCAAGAAAAAATGACAAGTATTACCACCAATATCATTGAGAATCTAAATAAAATATTCCACGATACTGATGTCATGGAGAAGATATATAGTTCCTTGGTCAGACCATAAATGAAGGAGGATTTCGATAAATATAAGGAACAAAATAAGCAGGTTAAAAACATCAAAATCACACTTCCGAAAATTGAAACAAGAGGGGGGAAAAGGTAGAAAACTTTAGAGAGAAAAACCACTTATGTCAGCCCGACAAAGATAATGGTAAAAACAACATAGTGGGAAACAAGGCCAAGTGTAACCCCAAGTAAGAAAAGGACACTTGATGCTGCAATAGACCTCACCAGGGAGTTACCTCCAACAGAGATGGTCACAGTCATATAATAACTACCAGCAAGGAAAAATAAGAGGTAGCTCATAATCAATGAATCATCTGAAGCAATAGAGTCAAATCAGTCGGTTGATACAGACAATGTTGAGGTAGAAACTATCAACATGGAGAAGCAGGAGTCAGTCGAGGAAATCGACACAGAGTCGATACAACATCCATTTGAATCATTACAAGTTGGTGAGCCGACCAACCCAACACAAAAGCAGGAAGTTCATTTGTTTGAAGCATTGGACCAACAGGAAGGTGTCTTGTGCATATCTAGGACACATCAAGTCGATGTTGGCCAAAGTACTAAAGAACCAGAGCTAGAAAGAAACATTCCATGCATATAAACAAAAAAATTGGAAATTCTACAGCCTCAGAGACCTTTACCTGAGGAAAACCATGTTGATCCTTAACCAGTTATCATATAAAGGATAACCTAAGATCTCCAGGACAAAGAGGAAATGGAGGTACAAACAAATCAGCAAGAGGAGATAAAAAGGGAACAAATGAGTGAAAATATCATTCCAATGACACAACAGAGGGTGTCAAAAGAGGGTCACCCATCAAAATCTAGAGACAAAATAAGGAGAAAGAAGATGCCCCTAATAACTATTAGAATGACTAGAACAACTTCTCCATCCATTTCCACATTCGAGGCTTCGTTCTCTCGACCACTATCTCAGACATACACTTATTGAACTTACATGGAGCCATTTCAAAAGAGTCGACAAGGAGATCAATGAAGGTGATCAAAGAAGGAATTCTGGTGGAGAGACTAAAACAAGAGCAAAAGAATACCTTGGAGGGATGCAGAGAAGCAGTCAGGTTGCATGAGGGGATAGAATAGATAGAATATGTTGGCATGTTTATCAGGCAGGTGTGCTTGTCATTGATGGAAAGATCAGAGTATGAAATGATGGCAAACAGGCAAGCAAGGAAGATCAACAATGCAAGGATAATGGCAAGGAAAGATCAGAAGTGTAAACTCCACTTCGGAGTTTCGGATACCGGGAAATTGAGAAGTCAAGAGTTGAGACTCTTCAATAGAGGAGTCTCGGAGTTGCGAAATCCGAAATCCCGAAAGGGGCACATCAACAAGAGTCTTGCAGACTGGGAAATAACTCCATTTCGGAGTTTCGGATACCGGGAGATTGAGAAGTCAAGAGTTGAGACCCTTCAACACAGGAGTCCTGGAGTTACGAAACCCGGAATCCCGAACTCCTGAAATAGGCACATAAACGAATAGTTTTGCAGACTGATAAATAACTCCATTTCAAAGTTTTGGATACTGGGAGTTGGAAGAGTCAATACTCTTCATCATCAGAAGTCCTAGAATCATGAAATGCGAAACGCCGAAATCCCGGAAGAAGGAGGATAATTTTGGGTACCGAGAGTTGGAAGAGTCAACACTCTTCATCATCAGGAGTCCCAGAATTGTGAAATGTGAAATGTCAAAATCCCGGAAGAAGGAGGACGATTTCAGATACTAGGAGTTGGGGATGTCAAGAACTCTTACTACGGGAGTCTCGAAGTCGCGAAACCCAAAGTTGTGAAATGTCAAAAACTCCATACCAGAGGTTCGAATACCGGGAGTTGGAAGAGTCAAGTGACGAGACTCTTCATCGCAAGAATCGCGAAAGGCCGAAATGCAAAATGCCGAAATGATCATAGCTAGTGTAACCAAGCTCCATTTCATAGCTTCATATACCGGGACATGGAGCATCAAGAACTCATTGCCACAGGAACGCTGAAGTGCTGAAAAGCGAAATCATGAAAGAACTATATGGATAAGCACTCGGTCAGCTCTCATAGTCACATGGTCGAAGAGCTGTAGAGAAAAGATTGAAGCGGCAAGCTCCATTTCGGAGTTTCGGAGATCGCGACTTGGAGAGTCAAGATGCCTCACAACAGGATTGCCGAATTGCCGAAATGCCGAAATGTGAAACACGTTTTGGCTCAGCCTGTCGTCACATCCATTGGTCACATCGATGGAAGATGAAGGAAGGAGCTAGTGCAACCAAGCTCAATTTCGGAGTTTCGGGGACCTCGACATGTAGCGTCAAGAAACTCTACCACAGGAATGTTGAAATCCCAAAATGCTGAAATGCGAATTAAACGCAAGATCCTACGGATCCAATGCAACAGTGCAGGTGAATTTAAGTGTGATCGGAGAGCTACTGTTGCACTTTAGATTGTGACTGCCAGAAACGGCTGATGGCTTTTGCCAAAGGAATCAAACAGGCTTTAGTGTGATCGCCAGAGAATATGAAGAGGTTCGAGTCATCTTCCAGTCGAATGAAGATTATTCTTAGAGGTGGTTGACAGATTATTCTTAGAGGTGGTTGATCCGAAATTGTAAGAAGATGCAGACAGAGAGACACTGATATAGGAGAACATAGCAGCATAGTAGAATAGTGATAAGCCTGGTAAGCCAATGATAAATATTGTATCACTGTGATAAATTTATAGATAGAAAACTTTATATTTCAGGGTGGTAGGGTGGTGTTAGGGAGGACTGTTTTCCTTAAAGGTACAAGTGGGTGCTTGAGCAAAGGGAGTTGTAGCTTCCATCTAGTTGCAGCAAAAAAAAACAGGGTGGCAGGGTGGTGCAAGGGAGAATTGTTGTTCTTGGTTTTATAGGTTGGTACCTATATGATTGGAAGTTGGTGCTTCCATTCAGTTGGTGTTGGAACACTAGGGAGTTGGTGATTCCCTCTAGTTGGTGCTAGAGAAACTAGGGAGTTGGTTCTTCCTTCTAGTTGGTGCTAGAGAAACTAAAGAGTTGGTGCTCTCAGCAAGTAGCATCTTGCAAAACAGAGGTTGTAGCCTCATTATGAGTTGGTTCTCATATGTATGATAATGTAAATAATGTAAATATTACTTATCATATAAAGAAGAAGAGGTTTTTACCCCTTATGGGTTTCCTCAGGAAATATCTGTCTCTGTGTATCTCATATGTGTGACCGATGTTGAATGTGTTATTACTTATTTCCCTAAATTATTGTGATTATCATTAAGTTCTTTGTAAAGTGTTAAAACAATTATAATTGTTTAAGCACGGTAACAACTGATTCACCCCCCCTCTCAGTTTTCCAACAATTGGTATCAGAGCCAACCCCTTTTATCTAAGGGAAGATCTTAGAGCTTAAACATGTCAGGCCATGAAGAAAATTCAAAAAATAAGGCCCCTATGTTCAATGGAACAAAATTTTCCTTATGGAAAGTTAGAATGAGAACCTAAATAATGGCTTTAGGTACAGATGTCTAGGATGTAGTAAACACTGCTTATGTAAAGCCAGTTGTACTATCTAGTAAGGATGACAAGCTATAATTTAGCTTCAACGCTAAGGCTATGAATGCTATCTTGAGTGGGCTTGCAGAAGCAGAATTCGTAAAAGTTATGCACCTAGGAACTGCCAAAGAAATGTGGGACAAACTCAATAGCAGTTATGAAGGTAATGAAAAGGTAAAGGACGCCAAGCTTCAAACCTATAGAATACAGTTTGAACAACTGAAGATGAAGGAAGATGAACCTGTTGGAAAATACTTTCTTAGAGTAGAAGAAATGGTAAATGAAATGAAAGCACTTGGTGAAAAAATTGAGGAACCTTCTTTAGTTAAGAAAATCTTGAGATCTCTCCCAGATAGGTTCAACCTGAAGGTCTATGCTATAGAAGAACTTAATGATCTAAAAACCTTGGAGTTTGATCAACTTCTAGGAACATTGACTGCATATGAAATGAGAATAGTTAAAGATAAACCCATCTCTAGAGAAGCATCATTTAAAGCATACAAGAATGAGGATTTTGAGCCCGATGAAATTGAAGAAAAATTTGTGAAAAGAGAATGAAGAAGGGATCAGGAAAATACAAAGGTAAAATGCCTTTCAAATTTTTCAACTGTGGTAGGATAGGTCATTTTGCAAATAAATGTCCCCACAAAGGAAAGGATTAGACATGTGATGATGAGGAGAAGTACAAACACATAAATTTCTTTAAAGAGAATAACTTTAAGAAGAAAAGTCTTTGCATAAACAATGATGATGATCCATCAGATGATGAAGACAATGACTCCTCTATTGAAGATAAACTAAATGACTTCATACTTATGGCCAAAAAGGATTATGATAATAACAACACAAGGAGTGATGTTAATGAAGAAGAAGTTGTGGTTGACATGGAAGGATAATTGATCAGTGCACTGGAAGAGATTGATAGACTAAGAATCAAGAACATAAAGCAAAGACAATTGTTGATACAGTTCGAGAAAGACAGTAAAGAACCTGATGATGACCTTGTCCTACTAAAAGTAGAATTAGAAGAGGCAAATAAAATTGAAGACATTCTGAAACGACAACTATCGGAAAAGCAGGGAAGATGTGAAGCATTAGGACAAGAAGTAGTGAAAACTAGGAAAGAGATGGAGAAGTTTCAAGCCTTGTATAATCAGAATCTATCAAGTATGAAAGCCTCAGAAGGATTAGCCACCATTTTTAATTAGCAAAGGAATCCAAAGCTGAAAACTGGTTTGGGTTATGAAGAGGGATCAAGTAGTGGCAAGCCAAGAAATGAAGAACCCATCAAGTTTGTCAAATGTACAACCAATGACAACAACAAACTTGCATAAACAAAGGAAGACAATCAGCCGCCTAGGACGAGTAAGGAAAAAGGTGCCAGGAATGAATCTGTAGAACAAAGAAATAATGCGCTCCCTGCTTAAAGACGTCATCAACATGGAAGAAATCGATTTTCTCAAAGAAGACAACCATTTTCCATGTACAAAGAATTTTTATATGGCTATTGTTTGTACTGTTCTAACTTTGGTCACAAAGCTGTAAATTGTTCCTTAAGACTTAGACATGAGAAATTAATATTTCAAAGGAATAAATACTTGTCATAACAAAGAATGATGCAGAAAAGTAACAAACCTTCACAGACTGCAAATTGCCAAATTAAGTCTAGGGACATGCAACTAAGGAGGTCAAGAAATAATCAACAGTTAATGAGTAGACAATGCAACAACAATAATTTTGACCAATTGAACAATGAGATTGAATGCTACATCTGTCATAACTATGGACATAAATATGTTGACTGTCGATTAAAGAACTATGAACCATATTTGAATTCCCCTGCTGGAAATGTCAAGTTTTGGAAGAAGAAAGAAAGTGACAAGTGTGGATTAGTGTTGTCAGCTCAAAGAAAAACAAACCCTTGGTACATTGACAGTGGATGCTCCAAACATATTATGGGAGACAAAGGTAAGTTTCTATCTCTAAGTGAAAGCAAATCAGGAAACGTAACCTTTGGAAATGATGGTCCAGGTAAAAGAAAGGGTAAAGGGATGGTGAGTTTAAGTAATGTAAAATGAAAAGCCCAAGATGTTCTACTTGTAGATGGGCTGAAACATAATCTGCTCAGTGTAAATCAAATGTGTGACAGAGGATGTGAAGTGGTGTTCACATCCAAGGACTGCAAGATAAAGTCTATAAACTCAGGACAAGTGGTGGCCAAAGGCATAAGGATAGAAAATAATGTATATGTGCTGAAAGAAAATAGAGAAGAATGTCATCTAAGAAAACATGATGAAAGTTGGTTATGGCATAGGAGACTTGGACATCTAAACTTTGACCAGTTAATCAAACTCAGAAATCTCAAGGCAGTAAAAGATCTTCCAAGAATATCAAAGCCCCAAGATTCAATGTGTAAACCCTTCCAAGTAGGAAAGCTAAACAAGACACAGTTTAAGTCCAAGAGCTATACTTCAACAGAGAAACCACTCCAACTAGTTCATATGGATTTATGTGGGCCATCAAGACAGGAAGGCACAAGGAAAGAAAACTACTTCATGCTGATTATTGATGATTACTCCAGACTTACTTGGGTTGCCTTTCTCAAAGAAAAAGCTAAAGCATTTGAGAAGTTTAAAATATTTAAGGCTTTAACTGAGACTGAAACATGCAAGAGGTTAAAGGCAGTAAGATCAGACCAAGGAGGAGATTTTCTGGTAAGTGACTTCAATGAATTTTGTGAGAAGCACGGGATAAAGAGAGAATACACAATCCCAAGAACTCCACAACAAAATAGAGTAGTTGAGAGGCAAAACAGAACAGTGCAGGAAATGGCCAGGTCAATGATGAATGAGAAGAACATTGGTCAAACCTACTAGGTAGAAGCAATACACACAACAATCCATGTTCTTAACAAATCCCACCTTAGACCACAAAGTGACAAGACACCTTATGAACTGTGGTTTGGGAGACCGCCTTCAATTAAACACTTCAAAGTATTTGGGAGTAAATTCTACATAAAGAATAATGATGATAACCTTGGCAAATATTATGACAAGGCTGATGAAGGTATATTCTTGGGGTATGCTACAAACAGTAAAGGATATACATGCTATAATAAGAGGCTGCATAAAATGGTTGACTGTATTGACGTAAAAGTTGATGAAGGAATCCCAGCAAGAGAGGTGTACAGTAATGAGTCTTCTACAGAATACACGACTAAAGCCGAAGATGAACAAGTCCAAGAATCAGAAAACGAAGACTCTGAATCAGATGAAGACACAGACATTCAGACAGACTCAAATCAGTAGACAACATCAAATTCCTCCTCCAGAATCACTCAAAAGAATCATCCTGCAAGTCAGATAATTGGTGAAAAAGACAAAGGTGTACAAACCAGGAGAAAGCTAATCAAAAACACCGAACAATCACATATAGCTTTCATATCCATGTCGGAACCCAAGAATTTTAATGAAGCTAGCAAAAATGAACATTGGGTTAAAGCAATGAATGACAAACTTGATCAGATTAAGAAAAACAATATGTGGGAGATGGTTCATAGACCGGAAGGTAAAAATATCATTGGTTCCAAATGGATCTTTAAGAATAAGTTGGATGAGCAGGGACAAGTTGTCAGGAACAAAGAAATATTGGTCTGTAAAGGCTATGCTCAAATAGAAGGATTGGATTTTGATGAAACATTTGCTCCTGTAGCAAGGTTGGAAGCTATCAGAATATTTCTTGCCTATGCTTGTCATAAAATGTTTAAAGTATATCAAATGGATTCAAGTCAGCTTTTCTAAATGGAGATTTAAAAGAAGAAGTATATATGGAACAACCAGAGCATTTTGAACTGTCTGATAACCTTGACTTAGTATGCAAGCTGAAGAAATATTTATATGGGTTAAAACAAGCTCCTCATGCTTGGTATCACAGACTGGATACGTATCTCAAAGACAAAGGGTTCAAGAGAGGAACAATTGACAACAATCTATATATCAAAATAGAGGGTGATGATTTGCTCATTGTGTTGGTCTATGTAGATGACATCATCTTCGGATGTAAGAAGGATTCATTGGTAAAATGGTTTTCTTCTTCCATGGAGTCTGAGTTTGAAATGTCTATGATAGGTGAACTGTCATTTTTTCTTGGTTTGCAAATTACTCAGAGGTCTGAAGGGATGTTCATTTCTCAAGAAAAATATCTAAGAGAAATGTTGAAAAGGTTTCAAATGGAAGATTCTAAACCTGTGGGCACACCTATGGTTACTGGATGCAAATTAAGAAAGGATGATGACTCACCTGATGTTGATCAAAATTCATATAGGTCAATGATAGGTAGCCTGATGTATATCACAACATCTCACTCAAACATAATGCATGCTGTTGGAATGGTAGGAAGATATCAGTCTGCACCTAAACAATGTCATTTTCTAGATGTCAAAAGGATATTCAGATATTTGAAAGAAACAATGACTTATGGTCTGTGGTATCCTAGAAATTAGAATTTTCAGTTAACTGTGTATTCAGATTTAGATTGGGAAAACTATGTTGATGAGAGAAAAAGCACCAGTGGAGGAGCATTCTTCCCGGGTGACTCATTAGTAGCATGTCTCAGTAAAAATCAAGGTTCCATTTCCTTATCAACTACAGAGGCAGAGTACATTGTTGTTGCTACCTGTTGCACTCAGGTATTATGGATGATTCAGACACTTGCAGACTTGGAGGTAAAATACGCAGCACTGATCCCAATTCATTGTGATAACACTAGTGCCATTAGTGTGTCTAAGAATCCTGTACTCCACTCCAAGACCAAGGATATTCCCATAAAATACCATTTTCTAAGAGAGCAGGTCCCCAATCAGGTTGTTAAGGTCCACTATATTCCAACCACAGAACAAATTGTAGACATCTTTACTAAAACCCTAGCCAAGACAACATTTGAATATCTCCGACAGAAGCTGGGTGTCATCCCGTCTCACACCTAAGAGAGTGCATCCTGTTAGGGGGAGTGTTGTATTGATTGAATATCTGATACCTCCTAAAAATTCTGCAACAGCTCAGGGGGAGCATGTTTTCTTTGACATTGATGTCAAAGGGGGAGAAAAGAAGTGGTCCAGACTGGATGCTACAGTTGGAGGTCCAAACAGATTAGCGCAGTCGTTTAGGGTTGCCATCAATGCCAAAGGGGGAGATTGTTGACATGTTTATCAGGCAGGTGTGCTTGTCATTGATGGAAAGATCAGAGTATGTAGTGATGGCAAACAGGCAGGCAAGGAAGATCAATAGCGCAGGGATAATGGCAAGGAAAGATCCGAAGCGTAAACTCCACTTCAGAGTTTTGGATACCGGGAAATTGAGAAGTCAAGAGTTGAGACTCTTCAACACAGGAGTCCTGGAGTTGTGAAATCCAAAATCCCGAAAGGGGCACATCAACAAGAGTCTTGCAGACCAGGAAATAACTCCATTTCAGAGTTTCGGATACCAGGAGATTGAGAAGTTAAGAGTTGAGACCCTTCAACACAGGAGTCCTGGAGTTGTGAAATCCAGAATCTCGAACTCCCGAAATAGGCACATAAACGAAGAGTTTTGCAGACCGAGAAATAATGTCATTTCATAGTTTCGGATACCGGGAGTTGGAAGAGTCAAGACTCTCCATCATTAGAAGTCCCAAAATCGCGAAATGCGAAACGTCGAAATCTCGGAAGAAGGAGGACAATTTCAGGTACCGGGAGTTGGAAGAGTCAACACTCTTCATCATCAAGAGTCCTGGAATCGCAAAATGAGAAACGCCCAAATCCCAGAAGAAGGAGGACGATTTCAGATACCAGGAGTTGGGGATGTCAAGAACTCTTACTACAGTAGTCTCGATGTCGTGAAACCCGAAGTCGTGAAATGCGAGATTGTGAAATGTCAAAAAATCCATACCATAGGTTTGGATACCGATAGTTGGAAGAGTCATGTGACGAGACTCTTCATCGCAAGAATCATGTAAGGATGAAATGCGAAATGACGAAATGATCGGAGCTTGTGTAACCAAGCTCCATTTCGGAGCTTTGGATACTGGGACATGGAGCATCAAGAACTCATCGCCACAGGAACACCGAAGTGCCGAAAAGATAAATCACAAAAGCACTATATGGATAAGCGCTCGGTCACCTCTTGTAGTCACATGGTCAAAGAGCTGTAGAGAAAAGATTGAAGTGGTAAGCTCCATTTCAGAGTTTCAGAGATCGTGACTTAGAGAGTCGAGATGCCTCACAATAGGATTGCCGAATTGCCGAAATGCCGAAATGCGAAACACGTTTTGGCTCAGCCTGTGGTCATAGCCATTGGTCACATCAGCGAAAGATGAAGGAAGGAGCTAGTGCAACTAAGCTCAATTTTGGAGTTTCGGGGACCTCGACATGAAGCGTCAAGAAACTCTACCAAAAGAATGTTGAAATCCCGAAATGCTGAAATGCGAATTAAGCACAAGATCCTACGGATCCAATCCAACAGTGCAGGTGAATTTAAGTGTGATCGGAGAGCTACTGTTGCACTTTAGATTGTGACTGCCAGAAGCGGATGATGGATTTTGCCAAAGGAATCAAACAGGCTTTAGTGTGATCACCAGAGAAGATGAAGAGGCTCGAGGCATCTTCCAGTCGAATGAAGATTATTCTTAGAGGTGGTTGACAGATGGAAGAGTGTTGGAGCCTATAAATGCAACAGAGAGGATTAAATCAACTTTTATAGAGAAGACGAAGAGTCTCAACTGTGAGATACGCTAAGGAATCTCAGCTTAACACCCAGTGATGATGGACACATGGATCTAACTGCTAGAGGAGCTGAAGAGTGGCAATTATGATTGGGCAGAGCACTCGACATGGAGAGAAAGCATGCACAAGTTGCACCGAGACTATAAGTATGTAGAACAAAGAAGAGAGGGGTTGTTGTTGTTGTGAGGTGAAGGGGGCATATCTAAAGTACTGGAAATATTTCCCAACGACCGTTCAAAATTTGACTGAGGTGCGATTGCATCCCACAAACACCACCTTGGGTAGATAAACCTAGATTTTGACCACTAATTCAGCTTGATCAAGCACGACATTTAGATTTTTGGCCTCAGAAATCGGTCACACGTTGGATGCTTTCCAAGGCTTGGATGACCCAAGGAGGCATGCACAAAACAATTTGAACTTGGAATTTAACCCTTCACAGGTGTCTCCCTAACTTATGGTGTAGGAATTATTTATTGGGAGGATTTTGGTATCCTAATTCACAACTTTCTATGTTTCAAATGAGAAATGATGATGGGGAGTTATTTGGATGCCTATCCCCAAAATTGTAACTTGTACTACCAAATTATTTTGTGTTCCTCTTGTGGAGGTTAGAAAATGGTTTGATTACGTTTTCTTTTAGATTTTGAAAGTGGGTAGTGAAGTTGGGGTCATGGACCAACTTCGTTGATTAAGAGTGACATGTAAGAAAAATATTTTTTCAAACAAGTGATTCCCTTCTAATTCTCCCAAATCACTTATGGGTGCAAGGAGAAGAGCATACTACAGTATCAAGTCTCTGACAAAAACCTCTTGGATATGTGATGATTTGTGCAAGAATTTATAGTGAGTGATGAATTTTTAATTAGTTAAGTGAGAAAATTTTCTGTTGTGGACATCGCTTGGTCCTTTACAATGGTTGCTTACTTCTAATTTACAATGTTTCACAAACAATCCTTGCTGAAATTGAAAAATATCTACGTAACTAACATGGTGTACATGTGGGTCCTTACTTATCATCTTTAATCTCCCTAGGATGTTTTCTAATCTAAGGAATCTTTGAAACTATTCCTATATTGTGAACATGTGGGCATGTATGGGCCCTTACAATGCTTTAAACTTCCTAAGTGAATTACTCTAGAAATTTGAAGCTATCCTAAGATTGTGCAGATGTGGGTATGTGTGGGCCCTTAAATTATTTAATATTTAAGTTTCAAAAAATAAGTTAAGAGGTATTGGCCTCTCCTAGAGATTGATTTTATCAAGGGAGATGAAGACTTCTCTAGGCAATCTCTTTTTTTGATTTCCAAGTTCACACTATGGTGCGAAGAAAGAGAATACTCCAAGATCCCCTAAATAAGTTTATAGTCCCAAATTAATGTGATGAGTTTGTAAAAGAAAAACAACTACTCAAATTCACATGCTAAAATTTAAGCCATCCATGTGGAAAATAAGGAAGTAAAAGACGCAAAGGTTGTTTTTATCCTCCCTAAATGTTTATGCATGGTCTAAGCTATCTATGCAAGAGTGAATCTCAATCCTGCTATTTATGGATTTTGCAACAGTGCATAAATCAAATCTAATCTACTTGGTGGAAATGGGCTTCTCAAGCCTTATAATTTTGGAAAAGAGAATAGTGCACGAATAAACAAAGAACAGTCACACACAAAGCGTAGAGTGCACATTGAGAGAGTTGTTACAGAGAGAGGAACTACACGTACCGCACATCTATTTGACCCGAACTCACACGCACGTAGGAAAATGGAAGGATGAGAATTTTGATCGTCTTCTGTCAAACATAAGTTGAATTATTCTATCTAAGGGTGTGGCTAGGCTAGTTCTTGGTCCTGCAAACAAAAAAATGTGAGAGTAACAACTCTAGAGGCATACTTGAGGAGGAATTGTGATTCTATCCCCAACAGAGTGACCAAAATGTTTGGGTTCTTTTGCCACAAGAGTAAAAAAAAAAGAGGCCCTTAACTACCCTGGTAAGCTAACAAGGAAGAAGATAAGGATGGTTATCAAGTTAGTGGAACTGCAAGTTAGAAAATAAAACAAAAAGAAAGAAAATAGCAACTAATAATAAGAAGCAAACTAAAGTTACATAAACAAGTGACGCATGAAATTGAACACATGGAATGGTTACCCAATATAACTGAATCTACGAATTGAGTGAACCAAGAGGAGAAATATAGGACAATGAATCCTCTATTCCTCCTAAGGGAGGGTCCTTTGATCCCTCAAAAACTAGAGCTATCACTCTCCAACGGTGAGTCTTCAATGGTGAAAAATACCCAAGGCTTATATTCAAAATAGGTGTAAATCTTCCTCAAAGATACACTTTCTCAAACTTGTGGCTCAAGGGAAAGATGAATTTCTCCAAGAGAATTTGAACAACATAAAAATGATATGGATTCTTCTTCTTTTTTTCATAAAATGATCATCTATTTATAGTAGGATGGAAATATATTTGTCAACTAGTTACAAGTGTGAATGGGAGGTCTTTGAAGGTACCTCCCATCCCTTTTAGTGATCCCAAGGCAGACTTTGGGGGCGATTTTGTGTATGGGGGAGATCCACTCCATCCCAGAAGTGGTTGAGTCCCGACCAAAATCACCATTGCGTCATTTCTGCATCTGCACATATTTTCCGACTATTAGTCACGCACTTCACACACTGTGTCTATTGTACACTATGTTAGCCTGCGTGGATGTGCGTGCACTTCTTTTGTTGAATACGCATGAAACTTTATAACCATTTTATATAGTTTTGTGGGTATCTTTCCAAATAGAATTTTGTCCTTCCATCATTATTGGTAGTATGTTGTGCTTGGTTTTTTCATCCATTGTTTTTATTTGTCTGAGCAATGTTTTGATGATAACACCTTGTATAAATTCAATTTCAACCTAGAAGAGTTTGAGGTCATTGTTATTTGACATTGGGGACAATTGAACTAGGGTTGCACTCAGACTATCTTAACACATATCCTTGCAATCAAACCATAATAGAGAGTTTCAA
>ML800576.1:233667-251286 GCA_009831015.1 Picea engelmannii
AAATCCTCAAATTTGTGCAAAATATTTGAGTTTAAATGAATTGAAGTTGTTTAAACTTTTTAATGGATCCAATCTGCAAAGTTACAGAGTCAAATTCGACTTGGAATGGTCAAATTTCAAGTTTTAATGGATGTTGTAGAGTTGCAGGAAGTTTGGTGAATCGACGATTGAGATCATGTTTGATCTCGAGATCGATGTCTAAGATTCACTTTGACAAATTTAAAAATTCGTAACGTTTTGGTCATTTTTAAAAGTTGATCAAATCAACGACCAAGATTTAGTTTGGCAGTTGTGAAATGTATCAAATCGATGATTGAGGTTCGTCGTTAGATTTGGGATAAGTCCAGAGAATAAACAATTTAGATCGTTTTGATCGAGAGATCAACAGTCCATATCAATCAAAAAAATGTCAATAAATCTCCAAGTGTTGAAGTTCACCAAGAGAAATCGTCAATGACCAACGGTTGGGTCGGTCGATATAGAGAAGAGTTTGGTTCGACCAAAATATATATTTGACCATCGATGGATGAAAGTTAAGTGTCATCCAAATCCAGTGACGTATTTCCAATCTCCAACGAAATTTGTCGATGGCTAATGAGTTGATGGTTGGGAATAGACCGAATCAATAAGATGTTAATTTTTTTTGATAGGTCGATGGGTCAATGGTTGGGTGTCATATGATTCAATTAGTTGTTACGATCATCCAAGGGAATCAACTGATGTCCAATGGAGGTAAGAGAGTGATGAATATCATACCACATCAAAATCCATGTGTCATGACACATCAACATCCACATGTCATTCCACATTAGCCAAGTTGACACCTTAGGATGATGTGTTAGTCCATGTCATCATCCAGGTGTCATGTCATGTTATAATTTTCCACATCATCCAATAGAAGCAAGTGATGGGTCGATGGTCAGGTCAATCAAATTGAGGAAGTGTATTGATCAATCAGTAGGAATGATCGATGGTCGATTATCGGTTGAATTAGTGAGGAGTTCTATTCACTAAAGTAAATCATTGATGTCTGATGGTCGGGTCGGTTGGTTAAACAATGTGTTGTGAGTGGTTTCTAAGATAAATGGTTGATGGTCAACAGTCGAGGTCGACTGGTTTGGAGGGTGTGCAAATCAGTTGTTGGCGAGTTGGGTCGATGGCTGACGGTTAAGTCGACAATTTGGGGAAAGTGTCACACACACCTAAAATAAAGTGTTTATTTTTTATGGTGAATGGAGAACATATCAACTAATCAAATTTAAAGGGTTGTTCACATGGAAACATAGTCATATTTATATCAATAGTTTTGAATTTTTCATAATTTTGAAGGTCATTAACTTGCGGGGCAGTTTTTAGGGCCTAAATGATGTTTTTAGCTAATCAAAATCCATGTTAATAGAGTGTAACAAAGTAAACTCTATATTAACATCTCAAATAAAAGAACTCGAAGAGATTTATCAAATGAGCTAAATGGTTCACAAAATAGAGCTCATATGAGAAAGTTACAACCAAAACAATAAGGGTAAAATTCTAGCACAAGTTTACTTCCAAAGGTAATAAATCCATGCTCCAAAGTCCATTTGGCGCATAGGAGTAGTCTATGGAAATATTATGAACCATAGAAGGAATAAATAGAGCTATATTTGGGATATAGGTACCTGGAAATGTGTTGGGAGTGAAATAAGACACCTATAACATGCATGGATAAATTGGGTAAAACAACCTAAAATTCTCCAGACCATAACTTTCAACTCAGAGCTCGAATTTGAGAAAAAAAATAGTCGTTGGAAAGGT
This sequence comes from Picea engelmannii, assembly GCA_009831015.1. NCBI lineage: Eukaryota > Viridiplantae > Streptophyta > Pinopsida > Pinales > Pinaceae > Picea > Picea engelmannii. The sequence continues at coordinate 235,462 of ML800576.1, forward strand.
ATTGAGGAGTATAATATATATTTCAATCCATACGTTTTATTTAGGAAATAAAATTTCTCTGGAATTAATAAAGAAATTTTTGTAGCATTAAAAGAGTGGAAATTGCAACATATAAATGTTGTGACTTTTGCAAAACACTCATAATGAGACATGAGTACAGGGGTCATTGGAGATCTGTTTCATAGAGGAATGAATCTAAGGAATTAAAATTTGAATCGATTCAATTTTTCCTTCATAAATTAGTGAATAAATAACATGTATTCTAATGGATGAAATGTTTTATGCTATGGATGTTCTAATAGTAATTATTACATGCACATTTCTTGCAGATTTAGAGGTACAAGAAAGAAAAATTAGTTCTTATAGGAGGACTAGATTTATGGAATATTATTAGGGATATTACATCCATGAGGAAGATATAATAGGTTTTCATGTCAACATGGAGAATGTTGAGACATAGTAAAATGGAAGAAGAGACAGGTAGGAACCTATAACTATGAGAATCCTGCATATGCAAGTGCATATATATAGAGATGATAATGAAAGGATTAGGAAGGATTAGGAAGAGATAATTAAAATCTTAAATATGTCGCATAAACAAGTAAAAAAAGACTCTTCCACCAAGAAAGAAACTAATGCTAGGAAAGTGTCATCATCTAGATCTGAAAGTAAAAGGGATGATCATGTAAATGATAGGTATTCAAGAAGCATGAGCAGGAAACATTATTCTCCAAAGAAGTCCACTAGAGGAACTGATGCAATTTCAGGGCCAGGGAGCAACCCAAGTGTGTCTCATGTTCGGAGGAAAAGGAGAAGGCCCAAGGAAAACATCTTGCAAGGTGAGATTAGGAATATAAATCCATGTATTGTCAATGGTGAGAACTGTAAAGGAGCAGAGGTTGAGGCTTGGATGTTGGAAATGAAGAAATATTTTTGTTGCATGATTACCCCTCCGAGGTAGAAGATAGAGTTGTCACCTACCACTTGCAAGGAAAGGAAGTTTTTTTAGGGGATAGTCGACTCTGTCGACTAGACCCATCGGTCGACTAAGAACTAATCGATTGACCAACGTAGCCAGAAGTAGAGTTCGGTCAAAGTATCTATTAATCGAATGACACACAAAATTAAGTAGTTATGACTGACTAAAAAGGTATAAATAGACAAGCACATGAAGGCTCAAATAGATTTATGTGAGAGGCTATATGTAACTGTGTTATATTTTTCTATCATATAATAAAAGGACTGTTATTTAGGCTCTCATTACATTTGTATGTCTTTATATATGTCTATTTGTATGCATGTATTTCTATGATGTCTATGTAAGGATCTACCGGTAACACTCCTTACTTTTCCCTAGATTACAACATTGGTTCCATTGCCGATAATATTGGAATTGGGCATGCATAAGTGTACATAAATGCTAAATATACAAGACATACACTAGTGGTGGGCGTGCAAAATTGAGAACTACATCAGAAACTATGAAATAATGAATAACCTCTCACTACATGAAGCACAATCACAGTTCTTTTCAAAAACTCATGAACGATTCCTTGAAGTTATCCCATAAGCATTATTTCAACACATTAACATATCAGGTAATGCGTAATAAGACACTCGACGAGAAGTTAGGACTAAAATTGATGAATGAAGGAAGAACAAATATGAACGACTAGCTCGATATAATTATCGAAGATTATATTCAGAACAAGCCATCAAATATTGAATGTCTCTCGAAAAAATAAAAGAAAAATTCTACACTAAATTGCATGACAAATTTTTCTGCACGGTTCCAACACTTCTTCATAAATTCCTCCTCGAAAAGGGAGTCAGTGACATCGTCGAATACCAACTAAGATTAGGCACACCATTACGAAATAGTAATTTCCAAGAAAGAGACAAAAAGTGGGAATCATTTCTTGACACAAAATGAAAAGATACAATAGAATCTTGGGACTACTTTTTGAAGAAATAAATATGGAAAACACCACCGACTTATAGTAAGTTGGGTCGACAATGGGAGGTCGGTCGAAACTGTGAGATGCCATAAAAAAGTAGTGTTTCCCAAACCTAATTTTATTCAAGAGGGAAGCAATCCCATAAGAAATTCATGGACATCCAGAAAATAGAATGGGATAAAAGGAAATAGAAAAGATAAGAACTTTGTAAGTAGTGGAAAAAAAAAGTCTAATATAAAGATGTTCAGAGAGGGTCATCCTAAGAGATCGCATGAGGAGTTTGAGTCAGACAAATATCAACCATAGTTGGTAATAGAAACAACTATGACGATACTCGACAGAAATAACGATGCACAACTAAAAAACCATCAATCAGATGACGAACTAGAAAGTATGGACTACGAAGAATCTGGACCAAATTTACATACGTATCCCACAACGAAAACCAACCCACGGATAAGATAATTTCTCCAACAAAAACTGCAGATTGATGACCAATCTGCAAGACTGTGGTAAAAAATGGACGACCAGGGAAACCTACAAGATGCATTGATTGTCGAGCTAGAGAGAAATGAAGTTGAAAATATGATTATCCAAGTTAAGGATCTCACTGACTCGACCCCCCTGCCACATCTAATCTCAAGAGAAGAAATTAATTCTAGTTGGGAAGCGACACAACCTTTTGAACGACGATTAATTAAATATAAAGGTCAAAGATCTCAAACTGAGGACGCATTTTCCATACTCTAGAAGAAAAAAATGTTCCTTGAATACTATCAATTTTCAGATGCACACAAAAACTGACTAGAGGATTTGACAACTTTGTCAAAAATTGTAGTAGCTCAAATAACAATATAATCAAGCATTCCTAACAAGAAAATAAAAATGGGATTCAATCACATCCAGATTTATGAAGGAGAGGAGGACCCAAAATTCCACTGGTTCATGTGGGAAACGTTTTGGGATGCGACTGATATAACAGACAAACAAAATAAAATTTCCCAATTTGGAGTTGATTTGCACCACCGTGCCTTAACATGGTTCATGAACTACATGGAAAACAAAACTCATTGAAAATATGAAATAAAGAATCGCTTCTTAACATTCTTTAAAATTTAGGATGTCACGCATCTGGTGGCCCAAAATTTAAAATAAATAAAACAAAGACAAGGTGAGTTAGTAAGAGAATATGATAAGAGATTTAAAGATATCCTAAGTCAAATACGGACGACAATTGATCTAAACTTGTTGGTCCAGTGGTATGTAGTTGGGATACTTCCATGAATCTGTTCTCTGCTATGATTATATGAGATAACCAACTGTGAATACGTGCTACAAAAGGAACAATGAGTCGATTCAGATGATGATGGCCCATTCGCTTCCTCTATGACTGAGATACTTGAGGAGAAAATAGAACATTTGGAAAAAAAATTAAAAAATCTATCTATACAAAGAAATGAAGTATAGTGCACCACATGCACTGGGAGGGACATACGAAGGATAGTTGTCCCCTCAATGAGCACACACAAACAACAGATGTCCATCGAATTCAAGCACAAAAACATTGTAACATATGTAAATTCTTAACTGATCATTGTGTACAATATTGCCCACATAATATGAAAAATAGGAAAGGTACGATAACCGTGAAGCTTTTGATAACCGACCATCAGAGTGCCACCTAAATGCTCAGAATCACAATAATATAAAAACAATGTACCACAAAAAAATGAACGATAAAGAAAACAACTATGGTCGAAGAGATGATTACTACGGTGGTCGTCATTGAGGTCGAGGAGGCCAACGCGGATTCAGTGGTCAAGGTTGAGGTTGTGGATGACCATATTGTTTTAATTCCGAGAAAAATGATCACATCTGCTCAGATTTCCCTATAATAGGTAGAATTGATCTAAAATTTTGAAATATATGTGGCATTGGAGATCATTCTCTATAAGACTTCCCAATAGTACTCGATAAAATCATACCAAGAAAAAACGTGAACCTACTACATGTAGTATCCAAGGAAGAGGTGATGAACTCAAAATTTTTACATATTGTTACAAGACCGGGTGCAGGATGAGATATTCAAACTCCACCACAAAATTACGAAAGTAATAGGGCTAACGACTTCCCAAACACAGACAAAGAAGAGAAAATCACGAGAGAATCTCTTAAATTCTTTAAGAACTCCACAGAAGATCAATGTAACTTGAGAAGTTGAAATGAAGACACCATCCAAGAATTTTTTCAACTCCTCAAAGAAAAAAATTCAATAGGTAGACTACTAGATCTATTCAACATATCAAGAGAATAAAATATAGTCATATATCGACCAAGGCTGCAAATCACCTCTCTTATAACAACAAAGATTACGATCCATGAGTCGACTTGGAGATTGAGGCAATGATGGTCAATCAGGTGGTTGTCGATTTTGGTTTTCAAGTCAATATTCTTCCATGAGAAACATGGATATGAATGGGTCGACCTAGCCTAGTGCCCACATTGAACTATCTTAAATTAGCCTATCAAATATTAATAAAACCAATTGGGATATTGAGAAATGTCGACACTCAAATTATAGGAATCCTAAGTTTGATYRACTTCAAAGTGATCTACCTTGTCRAAGGAATGCCAACATATGCAACACTTGTCGGTCGGCCATGGGGTCGACGAATGAAAAAAGCAATCMCCTTGAAAGATATAGAATTAAATTGAAAGGAAGTGGGAAAAAATAATTATTCCCCTCGATCCAAAGGAAGGGAAACCATGGATGGACTTGTGGGATGAGGATCAAGAAGCTAGATGCCTATATAAGATAAACAAAGAACAAAATGACTATATAGAACCAACTACAGAAGGAAAAATTTTGAGAGAATCTCCCATGTTGGTTCGGCATAATTTTGACTCTGCCTTATATAACTCACAAATTGAGAATTATGAAGCACATGTGGAAGTCTTTTGGTCTATTGAAATTATTCCAAAAAAGAAGCTTAGGAAATGCTACTCAGTCCAGGCTGTACCAAAATTATATGAAAAACTAAGTTGACAAACTCCCACCCTTATATTGACCGACAATCAAATAATAAAACCCTTACAATACTGTGAACAACATGCCCCTTCGACCCATGTTGAATAAGTGACAAAATGGATAGGAGAAAAAGGGACAATGCAGAGCCTTATGGAAACTTTCATAGGCCAAGATGAAATATGGTGGGAAATACATCACCCCAGATTACAAACATGGATGGTTGTGTCGACATACTTTGTTGAAATATTCAGAGACAAGAAATTATCTAAAGCTAYAGATATTCCCACCTTCAAACTCAGTTATGACCCAGTAGAACACATTYAACATTGTGAAAGAGAGTGGAAAAAAATAGGATATAAATATGAAAGGGTATGTCCCCATATGTCTCCAAGTACATTAGATGACATACCAAACAAATGATATAAGATTGAAGAACCATGGGGCCATACTTCAAACTAGGTTGAAATTAAATAAAAGTTTGTACAAGACTTTTAATTCAATCTAGAATAAGAACACTTGAGAGATGTAGCACAATAGATAAAATTATTTCTAGAAAATCCTACACCAGTTGTACATAAAGAAAAAGAAAAAATAAAATCGATGGAGGATTGACATCGAATTACAATTTTGTGTTGGTAGAAAACAAGGAAGTATCGACTACATGGAGGATCGACATGGAGAATATAAAATGGATGGGACATAGCTTCCAATGGAAGAAAGACCATCCAACACTACAGAATCAAGTGAAATTGGTACTAAGCATAGCCACAAAACAAAAATAAGACCACGAACAACTCGACTTCCCAAAAATATTTACTAAAATTGAAGAGGGAGAATGCCATCTCGACAAAGCTAATCCACTAGAATGGATGGACGCGGAAATAAAAATAAAGGGATTCAACATATCAAATGATGATTGACCAAAAATGGTACGAATAGGTGACTATTGGTCGGACAAGAAAACATATGACATATTCAACTTACTAAAAGAATACCAAGATGTTTTTACACGCAACTACAAGGACTTGAAAGGACTTATCCAGGAAATGGGAAAAATGAAGATTGAACTTATTCCATGTGCAAAACCAATCAAAAAATGACCATACAAGTTAGAGCATAAATATAAACAATTGTTCAGAAAGAGATCAAAGGAATGCTACAAGAAGGTATTATTTACCCTATCAAGAAGGCAGAATGGGCAAGTCCCATGGTGGTGCAACCAAAGAAACATGATCCCAAAAAACTAAGAATTTAGGGACTCAACAAACAAACTGTGAGAGATTCATTCCCAACTCCCTTTGTTGATGAAATTATTAATGAAGTCATTGGCCATGAATGTTATTCATTCACTAACGAATTTTGAGCCCATAAATAGGTACCAATAGCAAAAGAAGTTCAGGAAAAAACAAAATTTGTGTTGGAATTTGGATCTTTCAACTACATAGTTATACCATTTGGACTAAAGAATGCACCAACAATTTTTTTGAGAATAGTGGTTAAATAATTTCAAGAGTATATCTATAAAACCATAGACATATACTTAGACAAATGATCAATATATAATCTATTCAAAAATCACATACAATGGCTTCGACTCATGTTGCAACGCTGCAAACAAATTCAAATATCATTAAATATCAAGAAATATATATTTTCCACACCTATTGGAATCCTCCTAGGACATGTTGTATGTAAATATGGGGTAAAGTTAGACATGGATAATATTAATATTATCCTTTATCTAAAACCACCTGTGAATAAAAAACAAATCAAAATTGTATTGGGACACACATGCTATTATGGGAAGTTTATATTCCACTACTCGAACATAACCTTCCCAATGGATGAGCTCTTACGAAAAGATATTGAATTTAAATTGAGCCAAGACTACCATGAATCCTTTGACTTTTAAAAAAATAAGTTGTTCGAAGCACCCATTCTAAAATTTCCAGACTGGTCAAGAAAATTTCATGTCCATGTCAATACATCCAATGTAGTTGTTGGGTCGGTTTTAGAACAACCAGACGATGACACAATGGATCATCCAAATTTGTATGCAGGTCGAAAAATGAATAGGGAAGAAATACACTATTCGACTACGGAGAGGGAAGGCCTATCAATCATTTTTTCTTTACAAAAGTTATGTCACTATTTACTTGCAAATCCCTTTACATTTTATACAGACCAACAAGCAATGAAATACTTGTTCAATAAACTAGTTCATCAAGGAACAATTTTTTGTTAGTTACTATTATTTCACGAATTTTAATTCGACATAATCATATGACCAGGGAAAAATAATTTCCAACTTGATCACCTTTCACAACTACGAACAGGAGAAGATCTGACAGGCATCGACGATGATCTTCCAAATGCACATTTATTTATATTCAAAGATGCCCCCGAAGATTTAGAAGATATTTTTAATTTCTTAGAAGAAGGAAAGGCCCATGAGGACCTCCCAACAAACAAAAATAAAGTTCTATCCCTTAAAGTTGCACCATTCACAATCATTAACATATACTTATACGAAATGGGAATGGATGATGTTTTAAAAAAGATGTGTGCCAGAAAATGAATGGGAGGATATAATCAATGAATCCCATGTAGGAGTAGGGGAAATTTGTAGGCCTACACGACAACCATAAATGTACTGGAAGTAGGCTTGTGGTGGTCGAATCTGCATAAAGATTGTCGAGATCAAGTAAAAAAATGTGATAGTTGTCAGAGGCTTGGACAACCCTTGTGGAAAAATGAATTTCCACTAATTTCAATCAACCCTAATTGAGCTTTTGAAATTTGGGTTATTGACTTCATTGGGCCATTTCTAGAAAGGGAAACAATAAATGGAGAAAATTACATCATTACTATGTTCAAATATGTGACAAAGTGGGTAGAAGCTAAGCTAGTTGAATCTTGTACTAAAGAGGTAGCATAAAAATTCATCTATGAAAATACAATTACAAGGTTTGGTTGTTCGTTGAAACTTATAAGCGACCAAGGAACCAACTTTGTAAATGAAAAAATCAAAGTCCTATTGGGTAAATTTTTAAACGACCACAATAAAATAGCATCTTATCACCCACAAGCAAATGGGGCAGTCAAGTCATTTAAAAAAACGTTAGACAAAGGACTCACAAATATTTTTGACATAAACAAAGATGAATGGGACGACAGGATTCATGCAATACTCTGGGCTTACATATCAACATACAAAAGATTGACTGGGAAGACTCCATTCAAGCTAGTCTATGGCCAATAATTTTTCATCCCTTTACAATTTTTGACCAATTCCAATAGGGTTGCAGTTGTAGACAAATTTAATGAGAGAAAAGGCATGAACGAATGACTATAACAACTAAACAAGCTAGAAGAAGAAAGGTTAATAGAAATTCATCACCAATAGGTTCAAAAGAAACAACATAAATTGTGGCATGATCGACACATAAAGAAAAAATGCATAAAGGAGGGAAATGTAGTCTTATTGTATGACAATCGCATAAAAGGAAAACCCAGAAAATTGGAAACAACATGGCTTGAGCCTTTAGGCGGTGGAAGATATTCAACCGACTGGAGCAGTCCAACTTAGAACATTATTGGGGAAACCATTTAAGAAATTAATKATTGGTTCCCATCTAAAKAATTATCAGTTGTAAAAGAAAAGAACTTCAATGGAAAAATATAGCAGGGAGTTKCSAACAAGAACCAACTAAATYGACTAATCGTACTTATGAGAAATAAACCTTGCTTAAAATTGATAAACAAAAAATYAGTTAGACAAATTATGGTATAAAATATTGAAAAGGTAATGTATTTAAAGGATAGACATAACACTAAAGAAAAGAAAAAATAAAGTAAAATGGAGAGAAAAATCATCCCTCGGTTGAGTCTGAGACAAAGTAGGAGAATATATTCTCGATATTCCACCCCATCAACTAACTTGCAACAAATAATCATAATAAGAGAATAAAGAGAAAGGATCAGTCCAGGAGCAAGTGAGCGTGATTCAAGCGAGCTTATATCAAACGAGCGTAGATAATGTGAGCATAGACAAATTAAAGATCAATCAAATTGGCATGACAAAATATGACATCATTTAGACTCAGTTAATCTTAGAAAAATGAATGAGCAAATAAGCCATACAAAACATCGACTAAGCCAGTCCAATAAAAAAGACGACTCAAGAATACTTGTTGGTCATCCCAGTATCGAGTGCATATCAACAGAGGATACCTCTTTGGTCGGGTCCAGGACAACATTGACCGAGAAAATACCGACATCGGTAGGGAAAGAGAATTTAATTCGGGAGAGGTAAAGTCCGACAAGAGAATTAATGACGGAAATGACCGTTGCATAGTCTCTCACGCAACCATTGATTACATCAATATGCGTGACAATCAACAAAATGATCTTGCAATTAATGACCAACGAGACATAAACAAATTCCAACCGAGAAATAAGTTAAAAGTAAACTTGCTCGAATCACTCGTGCTATGAGTATTTGTGATGGAAGAGCACAAAATATGAGAACAATTCGAGGGATTGAACTTGATGCTTTAGCCAACGGCTACAAATTTGGAAGAAGCATACAACTTTTAATCATTGTTATTTTTTCCTCCATAACTAAGTATAGAACAGAGTGTGTAGTCGATAGAGCTTGCAAATTCATCAACCTTTATCGAAACCAGCAACACGGATCCACAAATGCTGAGGATGAGAGGTCAATTCGATAGTTCAACAAAAGCTTCAAGACCGAGGGAAGTTTTTGATAGAGCGACTGTGATGGAGTTACAAATCTAGATGAAGAATATTCGACTGTCGAATATGGAGGAATAATATTGGAGAAAGCATCGGATAAACGTCAGAGAATGGAAAATGCAAGAAGGTAGTTGGAAAGAAGAAACTGAATTCCTCAAAAAATAAGGAATTCGATATATCCTTGGTGCCCTGTAAGTAGCTAACATGTGTCAATGGAAATAAGAGGGGTGAAAATTCATTGTTATTCGATATCATCATCAAGGATACCAGTGGTTGTATAGACCAATATAAATAATTGGTGGAATCCTCTACAGAATCTTGGGCATCCCAAGGGCAGGGTCTGAGGTACCAAAGTCGTCCAACACAATCAACTGGATGTAGTTTTTGACAGGGTTAGAAATAACCAAAAACTCTAAGGGGTTATTGATCAAAAAAATTATCGACCTACGAGCCCGCTGAATTTCTATAATAACATCTTTGGGTTCCACACCATCATGTTGGGCATTTGATGTAAACATGACAATTTTCGAGGCTATATCTCAAGTATGTTAGAATGCATAAAGGTTCAATTGGGAAAAACACTTGGCCAACATGATCAGAACCAATTGCAAGGAATTTCAAGATGTAGGCAGGTGCATCAAATTTCCTTCATTATTAATCTAGCTAGAAATGGAACAATATGGGCCTGTCGGAGAAGCAAGATTCACCATAAAGAAAACCTCGACAATGGATAAGTACATAATATTCTCTTCTAACCAAACAGGTACATCAAACTCACTCCCATCACAAGAGATATTTTGATTGTGGGTCAAAGGCTTGAAAGATAGTACACATAGATGGTGATTTGACCAGGAACTCCATTGAGCACTTCCAAAACATTTCCATATACAACTCGACCTCAACTGCATAAAGTTGTGGTGTGGAGTCGCGTCAGTGCTAGAACCAAAAGAATTACATTACCAACAGACAATGGAATAAATATTCACAGAATTAGAAAGAAAAATTAATCATAATGTATAAATTCCACCTAAGGCGCAACAGATAGGGGTACCTATAATATTTTTGTTAACTAACAAGGAGAAAGAATAAGAAACAAAATCCTCTCTTTACATAGTTCCTTTTGTCGAATACTTACAATCTCTCACAATCGTACACGCAAATAATTCCCCAGGAAAATAAAAAACCGACCTAAAATACAAATGGGAAGAACATTGATGAGGAAAAAGAAATTGAGAGTGAAATTGAGGATATCTGGAGAGAAAATTTTCATTCAAAGGTAGGCAACAACATCAACGACCCCATTATCCAAGAAAAAATGACAAGTATTACCACCAATATCATTGAGAATCTAAAGAAAATATGACATGATACTGATGTCATGGAGAAGATATATAGTTCCTTGGTCAGACCATAAATGAAGGAGGATTTCGATAAATATAAGGAACAAAATAAGCAGGTTAAAAACATCAAAATTACACTTCCGAAAATTGAAACAAGAGGGGGAAAAAGGTATAAAACTTTAGAGAGAAAAACCACTTATGTCAGCCCGACAAAGATAATGGTAAAAGCAACATAGTGGGAAACAAGGCCAAGTGTAACACCAAGTAAGAAAAGGACACTTGATGCTGCAATAGACCTCACCAGGGAGTTACCTCCAGCAGAGATGGTCACAGTCATAGAATAACTACCAGCAAGGAAAAATAAGAGGTAGCTCATAATCAATGAATCATCTGAAGCAATAGAGTCAAATCAGTCAGTTGATACAGACAATGTCGAGGTAGAAACTATCAACATGGAGAAGTAGGATTCAGTTGAGGAAATCGACACGGAGTCGATACAACATCCATTTGAATCATTACAAGTTGGTGAGCCGACCAACCCAACACAAAAGCAGGAAGTTCATTTGTTTGAAGCATTGGACCAACAGGAAGGTGTCTTGTGCATATCTAGGACACATCAAGTCGATGTTGGCCAAATTACTAAAGAACCAGAGCTAGAAAGAAACATTCCATGCATATAAACAAAAAAATTGGAAATTCTACAGCCTGAGAGACCTTTACCTGAGGAAAACCATGTTGATCCTTAACTAGTTATCATATAAAGGATAACCTAAGATCACCAGGACAAAGAGGAAATGGAGGTACAAAAAAATCAGCAAGAGGAGATAAAAAAGGAACAAACGAGTGAAAATATCATTCCAATGACACAACAGAGGGCGTCAAAAGAGGGTCACCCATCAAAATCTAGAGACAAAATAAGGAGAAAGAAGATGCCCCTAATAACTATTAGAATGACTAGAACAACTTCTCCATCCATTTCCACATTTGAGGCTTCGTTCTCTCGACCACTATCTCAAACATACACTTATTGAACTTACATGGAGCCATTTCAAAAGAGTCAACAAGGAGATCAATGAAGGTGACCAAAGAAGGAATTCGGGTGGAGAGACTAAAACAAGAGAAAAATAATACCTTGGAGGGATGTAGAGAAGCAGTCAGGTTGCATGAGGGGATAGAATAGATAGAATATGTTGGCATGCTTATCAGGCAGGTGTGCTTGCCATTGATGGAAAGACCAGAGTATGCAGTGATGGCAAACATGCAGGCAAGGAAGATCAGCAACGCAGGGATAATGGCAAGGAAAGATCAGAAGTGTAAACTCCACTTCGGAGTTTCGGATATCGGGAAATTGAGAAGTCAAGAGTTGAGACTCTTCAATAGAGGAGTCCCGGAGTTGCGAAATCCGAAATCCCGAAAGGGGCACATAAACAAGAGTCTTGCAGACTGGGAAATAAATCCATTTCGTACTTTCGGATACCAGGATATTGAGAAGTCAAGAGTTGAGACCCTTCAACACAGGAGTCCTGGAGTTGCGAAATCCGGAATCCCAAACTCCCGAAATAGGCACATAAACGAAGAGTTTCGTAGATTGATAAATAACTCCATTTCAGAGTTTCGGATACTGGGAGTTGGAAGAGTCAAGACTCTTCATCATCAGAAGTCCTGGAATCACGAAATGTGAAACGCCAAAATCCCGGAAGAAGGAGGATAATTTCGAGTACCGGGAGTTGGAAGAGTCAACACTCTTCATCATCAGGAGTCCCAGAATTGTGAAATGTGAAATGTCGAAATCCCGGAAGAAGGAGGACGATTTCAGATACCGGGAGTTGGGGATGTCAATAACTCATACTACAGGAGTCTCGAAGTCATGAAACCCAAAGTTGCGAAATGTCAAAAACTCCATACCGGAGGTTCAAATACCGGGAGTTGGAAGAGTCAAGTGACGAGACTCTTCATCGCAAGAATCGTGAAAGGCCAAAAATGCAAAATGCCGAAATGATCGGAGCTAGTGTAACCAAGCTCCATTTTGAAGCTTCAGATACCAGGACATGGAGCATCAAGAACTCATTGCCACAGGAACGTTGAAGTGTTGAAAAGAGAAATCACGAAAGAACTATATGGATAAGCGCTCGGTCAGCTCTCATAGTCACATGGTCGAAAAGTTGTAGAGAAAAGATTGAAGCGGCAAGCTCCATTTCGGAGTTTCGGAGATCGTGACTTGGAGAGTCAAGATGCCTCACAACAAGATTGTCGAATTGCTGAAATGCCGAAATGTGAAACACATTTTGGCTCAGCCCGTGGTCACATCCATTGGTCACATTGACGGAAGATTAAGGAAGGAGGTAGTGCAACCAAGCTCAATTTCGGAGTTTCGGGGGCCTTGACATGGAGCGTCAAGAAACTCTACCACAGGAATGTCGAAATCCCAAAATGCTGAAATGTGAATTAAACGCAAGATCCTACGGATCCAATCCAATAGTGCAAGTGAATTTAAGTGTGGTCAGAGAGCTACTGTTGCACTTCAGATTGTGACTACCAGAAACGACTGATGGATTTTTCCAAAGGAATCAAACAGGCTTCAGTGTGATCGCCAGAGAAGATGAAGAGGCTCGAGTCATCTTCCAGTCGAACGAAGATTATTCTTAGAGGTGGTTGACAGATGGAAGAGTGTTGGAGCCTGTAACTACAACAGAGAGGATTAGCTCAACTTTGATAGAGAATATGAAGAGTCTAAACTTCGAGATAGGATAAGGAATCTCGGCTTAACACCCAGTGATGATGGACACATGGATCTAACTGCCAGAGAAGCTGAAGAGTGGCAATTATGATCGGGCAGAGCACTCGACATGGAGAGAAAGCATGCACAAGTCGCACCGAGACTATAATTATGTAGAACAAGAAAGAGAGGGGTTGCTGTTGTTGTGAGGGATTCAGGAGTGTAGAAGGAGGAGTGTGCAACAGCTGAAATACAGAGAAGAGGAATGGTGCATTGAATGGACATGGCACATAGAGTATAAAAGACAGAAGCACCGAAAGCGCAAGGCATGTGTGCAGCAAGACAGTGAGAAACTAAAGGAAGGCTGAGGTTCTTTGGTAGAGAAAAATAGAAGATCCGAAATTGTAAGAAGATGCAGACAGAGAGACACTGATATAGGAGAACATAGCAGCATAGTAGAATAGTGATAAGCCTGGTAAGCCAATGATAAATATTGTATCATTGTGATAAATTTATAGATAGAAAACTTTATATTTCAGGGTGGTAGGGTGGTGCTAGGGAGGACTGTTGTCCTTAGAGGTTCAAGTGGGTGCTTGAACAAAGGGAGTTGTAGATTCCATCTGGTTGCAGCAAAAAAAAACAGGGTGGCAGGGTGGTGCAAGGGAGAATTGTTGTTCTTGGTTTTACAGGTTGGTACCTATATGATTTGAAGTTGGTGCTTCCATCCAGTTGGTGCTGGAACAATGGGGAGTTGGTGATTCCCTCTAGTTAGTGTTGGAGAAACTAGGGAGTTGGTGCTTCCTTCTAGTTGGTGCTAGAGAAACTAGAGAGTTGGTGCTCTCAGCAAGTAGCAACTTGCAAAACAGAGGTTGTAGCCTCATTATGAGTTGGTTCTGATATGTATGATAATGTAAAGAATGTAAATATTACTTATCATATAAAGAAGAAGAGGTTTTTACCCCTTATGGGTTTCCTCAGGAAATATCTGTCTCTGTGTATCTCATATGTGTGACCGATGTTGAATGTGCTATTACTTATTTCCCTAAATTATTGTGATTATCATTAAGTGCTTTGTAAAGTGTTAAAATAATCATAATTGTTTAAGCACGGTAACAACTGATTCACCCCCCCTCTCAGTGGTCCAACAATTGGTATCAGAGCCAACCCCTTTTATCTAAGGGCAGATCTTAGAGATTAAACATGTCAATCCATGAAAAAAATTCAACCAATAAGGCCCCTCTGTTCAATGGAACAAACTTTTCCTTCTGGAAAGTTAGAATGAGAACCTAAATAATGGATTTAGGTACAGATGTCTAGGATGTAGTAAACACTGGTTATGTAAAGCCATTTGTACTAGATAATAAGGATGACAAGCTAGTGCTTCAACGCTAAGGCTATGAATGCTATCTTGATTGGGCTTGCAGAAGCAGAATTCGTAAAAGTTATGCACCTAGGAACTTCCAAAGAAATGTGGGACAAACTCATTAGCAGTTATGAAGGTAATGAAAAGGTAAAGGACGCCAAGCTTCAAACCTATAGAACACAGTTTGAACAACTGAAGATGAAGGAAGATGAAACTGTTGGAAAATACTTTCTTAGAGTAGAAGAAATGGTAAATGCAATGAAAGCACTTGGTGAAAAAATTGAGGAACCTTCTTTAGTTCAGAAAATCTTGAGATCTCTCCCAGATAGGTTCAACCTGAAGGTCTCTGCTATAGAAGAACTTAATGATCTAAAAAACTTGGAGTTTGATCAACTTCTAGGAACATTGACTGCATATGAAATGAGAATAGTTAAATATAAACCCACCTCCAAAGAAGCATCATTTAAAGCAGACAAGAATGAGGATTCTGAGCCCGTTGAAATTGAAGAATTTTTTTTGAAGAGAATGAAGAAGGGATCAGGAAAATACAAAGGTAAAATGCCTTTCAAATTTTTCAACTGTGGTAGGATAGGTCATTTTGCAAATAAATGTCCCCACAAAGGAAAGGATTAGACATGTGATGATGAGGAGAAGTACAAACA
>ML800576.1:253479-271741 GCA_009831015.1 Picea engelmannii
AGAAAACTACTTCATGCTGATTATTGATGATTACTCCAGACTTACTTGGGTTGCCTTTCTCAAAGAAAAAGCTGAAGCATTTGAGAAGTTTAAAATATTTAAGGCTTTAACTGAGACTCAAACATGCAAGAGGTTAAAGGCAGCAAGATCAGACCGAGGAGATTTTATTTCCAGTGACTTCAAGGAATTTTGTGATAAGCATGGGATAAAGAGAGAATACACAATCCCAATAACTCCACAACAAAATGGAAGGTAAATATATCATTGGTTCCAAATGGATCTTTAAGAATAAGTTGGATGAGCAGGGACAAGTTGTCAGGAACAAATAAAGATTGGTCTGTAAAGGCTATGCTCAAATAGAAGGATTGGATTTTGATGAAACATTTGCTCCTGTAGCAAGGTTGGAAGCTATCATAATATTTCTTGCCTATGCTTGTCATAAAATGTTTAAAGTATATGAAATGGATGTCAAGTCAGATTTTCTAAATGGAGATTTAAATGAAGAAGTCTATATGGAACAACCAGAGCATTTTGAACTGTCTGATAACCCTGACTTAGTATGCAAGCTGAAGAAAGATTTATATGGGTTAAAACAAGCTCCTCGTGCCTGGTATCACAGACTGGATATGTATCTCAAAGACAAAGGGTTCAAGAGAGGAACAATTGACAACAATCTATATATCAAAATAGAGGGTGATGATTTGCTCATTGTGTTGGTCTATGTAGATGACATCATCTTCGGATGTAAGAAGGATTCATTGGTAAAATGGTTTGCTTCTCCATGGAGTCTGAGTTTGAAATGTCTATGATAGGTGAACTGTCATTTTTTCTTGGTCTGCAAATTACTTAGAGGTTTGAAGGGATGTTCATTTCTCAAGAAAAATATCTAAGATAAATGTTGAAAAGGTTTCAAATGGAAGATTCTAAACCTATGGGCACACCTATGGTTATTAGATGCAAATTAAGCAAGGATGATGACTCACCTGATGTTGATCAAAATTCATATAGGTCAATGATAGGTAGCCTGTTGTATATCACAACATCTCGCCCAGACATAATGCATGCTGTTGGAATGGCAGGAAGATATCAGTTTGCACCTAAACAAAGTCATTTGCTAGCTGTCAAAAGGATATTCATATATTTGAAAGAAACAATGACTTATGGTCTGTGGTATCCCAGAAATCAGAATTTTCAGTTAACTGCCTATTCAGATGTAGATTGGGAAAACTATGTTGATGAGAGAAAAAGCAACAGTGGAGGAGCATTCTTCTTGGGTGACTCATTAGTAGCATATCTCAGTAAAAAGAAAGGTTCCATTTCCTTATCAACTACAGAGGCAGAGTACATTGTTGTTGCTACCTGTTGCACTCAGGTATTATGGATGATTCAGACACTTGTAGACTTGGAGGTAAAATACGCAGCACTGATCCTAATTCATTGTGATAACACTAGTTCCATTAGTGTGTCTAAGAATCCTGTACTCCACTCCAAGACCAAGGATATTCCCATAAAATACCATTTTCTGAGAGAGCAGGTCACCAATCAGGTTGTTAAGGTCCACTATATTCCAACCATAGAACAAATTGCAGACATCTTTACTAAACCCCTAGCCAAGACAACATTTGAATATCTTCGATAGAAGCTGGGTGTCATCCCGTCTCACACCTAAGAGAGTGAATCCTATTAGGGGGAGTGTTGTATTGATTGAATATCTGATACCTCCTAAAAATTATGCAACAGCTCAGGGGGAGCATGTTTTCTTTGACATTGATGTCAAAGGGGGAGAAAAAAAGTGGTCCAGACCGGATGCTACAGTTGGAGGTCCAAACATATTAGCGCAGTCGTTTAGGGTTGCCATCAATGCCAAAGGGGGATATTGTTGGCATGTTTATCAGACATGTGTGCTTGTCATTGATGGAAAGATCAGAGTATGCAGTGATGGAAAATAGGCAGGCAAGGAAGATCAATAGCGCAGGGATAATGGCAAGGAAAGATCAGAAGCATAAACTCCACTTCAGAGTTTTGGATACCGGGAAATTGAAGAGTCAAGAGTTGAGACTCTTCAACACAGGAGTCCCGGAGTTGCGAAATCCAAAATCCTGAAAGGGGCACATCAACAAGAGTCTTGCAGACCAGGAAATAACTCCATTTCGGAGTTTCGGATACCGGGAGATTGAGAAGTCAAGAGTTGAGACCCTTCAACACAGGAGTCCTGGAGTTGTGAAATCCGGAATCTCGAACTCCCGAAATAGGCACATAAACGAAGAGTTTCACAGACCGGGAAATAATTCCATTTCATAGCTTCAGATACCGGGAGTTGGAAGAGTCAAGACTCTCCATCATTAGAAGTCCCAAAATTGCGAAATGTGAAACGTCGAAATCCCGGAAGAAGGAGGACAATTTCAGGTACCAAGAGTTGGAAGAGTCAACACTCTTCATCATCAAGAGTCCTGGAATTGCAAAATGCGAAACGCCCAAATCCTGGAAGAAGGAGGACGATTTCAGATACCGGGAGTTGGGGATGTCAAGGACTCTTACTACAGTAGTCCCGAAGTCGCGAAACCCGAAGTCGCGAAATGCGAGATTGCGAAATCTCAAAAACTCCATACCGGAGGTTTGGATACCGGGAGTTGGAAGAGTCATGTGACGAGACTCTTCATCGCAAGAATCGTGAAAGGTCGAAATGCGAAATGAAAAAATGATCGGAGCTTGTGTAACCAAGCTCCATTTCGGAGCTTCGGATACCGGGACATGGAGCATCAAGAACTCATCGCCACAGGAACACCGAAGTGCCGAAAAGATAAATCACAAAAGAACTATATTGATAAGCGCTTGGTCACCTCTCGTAGTCACATGGTTGAAGAGCTGTAGAGAAAAGATTGAAGCGGTAAGCTCCATTTCAGAGTTTCAGAGATCGTGACTTAGAGAGTCGAGATGCCTCACAATAGGATTGTTGAATTGCCGAAATGCCGAAATGCGAAACAGGTTTTGGCTCAGCCTGGGGTCACAGCCATTGGTCACATTGGCGGAAGATGAAGGAAGGAGCTAGTGCAACCAAGCTCAATTTCGGAGTTTCGGGGACCTCGACATGAAGCATCAAGAAACTCTACCAGAGGAATGTTGAAATCCTGAAATGTTGAAATGTGAATTAAACACAAGATCCTACGGATCCAATCCAACGGTGCAGGTGAATTTAAGTGTGATCGGAGAGCTACTGTTTCACTTCAGATTGTGACTTCCAGAAGCGGATGATGGCTTTTGTCAAAGGAATCAAACAGGCTTTAGTGTGATCACCAAAGAAGATGAAGAGGCTCGAGGAATCTTCCAGTCGAATGAAGATTATTCTTAGAGGTGGTTGACAGATGGAAGAGTGTTGGAGCCTATAACTACAACAGAGAGGATTAACTCGACTTTGATAGAGAAGACGAAGAGTCTCAACTGTGATATAGGCTAAGGAATCTCATCTTAACAACCAGTGATGATGGACACATGGATCTAACTGCTAGAGAAGCTGAAGAGTGGAAATTATGATTGGGTAGAGCACTCGACATGGAGAGAGAGCCTGCACAAGTTGCACCGAGACTATAAGTATGTAGAACAAAGAAGAGATGGGTTGTTGTTATTGTGAGGGATTCAGGAGTGTAGAAGGAGGAGTGTGCAATAGCTGAAATACAGAGAAGAGGAATGGTGCATTGAATGGACATGGCGCATAGAGTATAAAAGGCAGAAGCACTGAAAGCACAAGGCATGTGTGCAGCAAGATAGTGAGACACTAAAGGAAGGCTCAGGTTCTTTGGTAGAGAAAAACAGAAGATCAGAAATTGTAAGAAGATGCAGACAGAGAGACACTGATACAAGAGAACAAAGCAGCATAGCAGAACAGTGATAATCCTGGTAAGCCAATCATAAATATTGTATCACTGTGATAAATTTATAGATAGAAAACTTTATATTTCAGGGTAGTAGGGTGGTGCTAGGAAGGACTGTTGTTCTTAGAGGTTCAAGTGGGTGCTTGAACAAAGGGAGTTGTAGCTTCTGTCTGGTTGCAGCCAGAAAAAACAGGGTGGCAGGGTGGTGCAAGGGAGAACTGTTGTTCTCAGTTTTACAGGTTGGTGCCTGTATGATTGGAAGTTGGTGCTTCCATCCATTTGGTGCTGGAACACCGGGGAGTTGGTGCTTCCCTCTAGTTGGTGCTAGAGAAACCAGGGAGTTGGTGCTTCCTTCTAGTTGGTGCTAGAGAAACTAGAGAGTTGGTGCTCTCAGCAAGTAGCAGCTTGCAAAATAGAGGTTGTAGCCTCATTATGAGTTGGTGTTCATATGTATGATAATGTAAAGAATGTAAAGATTACTTATCATATAAAGAAGAAGAGGTTTTTACCCCTTATGGGTTTCCTTAGGAAATATCTGTCTCTGTGTATCTCATATGTGTGACCAATGTTGAATGTGTTATTACTTATTTTCCTGAATTATTGTGATTATCATTAAGTGCTTTGTAAAGAGTTAAAATAAGCATAATTGTTTAAGCACGGTAACAACTAATTCACCTCCCCTCTCAGTTGTCCAAAAGAATAAGAACATAACCCCCTTGAAGGATTTAAAGAGATAATCAATAGAATGATCAAAACCAGTACATACTACCGACAACAATTAGTGGCTCTGAAAAAAGAAAAATAAGAAGTCAAACAACAATGCGACTTAGCCACTAGAGAAATACAAGAAGCTTAGGAGTATATGGACGCAACCTTAGAAACAAAATGGAATAATATGAAAGGCTTCAAGAAGAACAAAGAGAAGTTAACCAAATAAGTTAGAACACTAAATTTCATGGTAACTGAATGGGCAACTCATTTTTAGATGCATTCAGTAAATGTCAGATACAAATGGTTGTAGTTGACAGTATAGAAAGGGAAAGAAAATTGGGTACTAACAACGAAATAAAAGAGTCCCTCACCACAGAATTGGAAAAAGAAAACGAAGCAGAGAAATAACTATCACAACAAGAGAAGGAATGGCAAAAGGAGGGACACAAATTGCAGCTGGAAACTGACCAGGTAGCTAGTCGCCTCAGCCAACTCATATGTAAAATGCAGGTCGCAAAACAAATTTTTTACCAAGACTCGGGTACCCTTTAGAAATCAGGCATAGTAGAGAAAGTTGACTTGATTTCCCATTCAAAAATTCTAAATATGGAAGAAGAGCAGGTGATCGGCACATGGTCTAAATTCATTTAACAAATAAAGTAGTTGACCCCTAATATTATTCAGATCGCCTTCCAAGTCAACAAAGAAAGAGAAAAAAAAAAAAAGTCGATGAATCTAACACATCAAAACAGTCGAAAAAAATACTTTAAGTTGACTGATCAAATAAATATTTTGTCTCCTCTTCTTACATGTGTATCTTTCTCTCTTCATCTTCTACTTCTCCATATGGTAATTTTGTAACCAAAGAATGAAAAATTATTTTGTATAACCCCCACTTGCTCGAGACGATCAAGGAATTGAGGTTGGGGGAGACATTGTAGGGGATAATTGACTATGTCAACTAGACCCTCCGATCAACTAAGAACTAATCAGTCAACCGACGTAGTCCAAAGTAGAGGTCGGTCAGAGTATTTGTTAACAAACCGACCTAGGAAGTTAAGTAGTTTCAACTTCCTAAAAGAGGTATAAATATAAAAGCACATTAAGGCTCAAATAGCTTCATGTGAGAGTTTATATGTAACTATGTTGTATTGTTCTATCACATAATAAAAGGATTGTTCTTTAGGAGCTCATTACTTGTGTATGTATTTATCTATGTCTATGTGTATGCATGTATCTCAATGATGTCTATGTAAGGATGTATCGGTAACTCTCCCTACTTTTCCCTAGATTACAATAGAAACCATGTGGTGGGATTACCTTAATCAAGAAAAGAACCTTGATGAGAAGACGATGTCATGGATTCATTTCAAAGGATATTTCCAAGAGAACTAGTTGTCTGAGCATTACTATGAAAGGAAGATGAAAGAGTTATTTGAAACAAAGTTGGGAAGCATGACAATGGAAGAATATGAGAAGAGGTTCTTTGAATTGTTGATGTATGTTTACTTCATCATGTATGATAATTTTAATATCCAAAGGTTCGTAGGTGGGTTACCCTCCTTCTTTAGTGACAAGATTCAATATGATAACCCCAAGACCTTGGAGGAAACCATAAGGAGAGCAATGCATTTTTTTGAACAAAAAAAAGCAAGGACAGTTTTCCAAAGGGCCTGGAATGACAAGATGAAGGGTAAAAACAACTAAAGGAATAATTTTTTTAAGACACCCTTTTTCAAGAACAACACCCAAGAAAATTATCAAGTTCAATCAACCCAAAATGAACATAAGACTACAGATTAATTTTGGAAAAGGCCAAGGCAACAACCTATACAATTTTTGGGGTGTGAGTGAAATCACTTATATAGGGTGTAGCATTCCCCATTACTAATCTTCTTTGATACCATTATGTAATGTATCCTCAATCCGTATGGTTCCCCATTACTAATATGTTCTAATACCAATCTATAATGTACCCAACCTCCTAGCTAGGACACAACTATGATACCAATTTGTAACGTACCCCGTTACAAACACTAACAAATGCTATGATACCATTCTATAACATTCCCATCTTACCGCTGAGCAATTCCACTCCAAAAAAATCTTGTGTGAAGATTATACACTATAACATTTCTTTTTATAGAAACATGTGAGATAACACGCACTATCCCTAGCTCGATCATGCCACACAAATATCCCACTTCAAACACTAAATATAACAATGTAATTAACACATAATACAACTGCACATGTAACCACTCTGAACACATGATTATTACTGTGTTCACAACTATTCTAGTGTTGCATGCAGATTTAGTTCTCCTTGTGCTCATGGTTCCGCTTCCCCAGGCACACAACAATTCTATCCTCTTGCATGCAATAATAATTTCTACGTGTGCACAATAATTATAACTTTGTGTCGAAAACTCATGACCATTATTACCAATTTAACTAACATTAAAATCAATAACTATCATACTTTGCATGTGCGACAATAATTATCAAACACACCATCATGCTTACATGTACAAACAACATCATACAAAATAACAACAATTAATTATATGCAACATCATACAAAAAATAAACCCATATCAGACATAGATAATTAAGCACATAGTAAATTAGAAAAGAACACAAAGGAAACTTATAATTTATAAATAGTCACCAACTATGCGTAGAGCTTAGACGTTCCTCCCATCCATAAAATATGTTGCTCATAAACTTCCAACAACAGGTCACCCTTGAGATGGGGCTTAAACTGCAACAGGATAAAAGGATTCCTAATTCCATGATAAGGTTTGATAATCAACATAATTGTTCATTCCAAGGTTCCCAACTACTAAAAATATCTTAAAATATCTCATTCTCGGCATGCCATTTTTATTGATGATTACTCAAGAAAATGTTGGATACATTTTCTTCAAGATAAAAGTCAAAAATTTGATAAATTCAAAGAATATAAAGCCTTTATTGAAAGGCAGACAGGGAAACACATCTGAATCCTTAGAAAAAACAACGGAGGAGAGTTTGAATCTCTTTAGTTTGAGGATTTATGCAAGTCAGTAGGAATGAAGAGACAGTTGACCGTGCCATATAACCCTCAACAAAATGGTGTTGCTGAGAGGAAAAACAAGACTATTTGTGAGGCAGTGAAAGAAATGATGTTTGACCAGGATCTGCCAAATTCTTTATGGGAAGAAGATACCTCCACTGCCATGTATATTCAGAACAGGTGTCCACATGCTATTTTGAAGGACAATACTCCTGAAGAATTCTTCTCAGGGATCAAACCTGAAGTAGGGAATCTAAGGATATTTGGATGTCCTATGTATATTCATGTCCCTAAGGAAAAGAGGACAAAGACGGAACCCTCAGGAAAGAAAGGGGTGTTTGTGGGCTACAGTGAGAACTCCAAGGCTTACATGATTTATGTACCAGGTCAGAGGCAAATAGAGGTAAGTAGAGATGTTAATTTCCATGAGGAAGCCGCATTTAAGAAATCCAGAGAGCTTCAACAGGATTCAAAAGAAGTTCAACCAGCTTCACCCTCTTCTAAAAATGAAGATTCAGATGATCATAGGGAGGAAACTTGTGAAGGGCCAAGTAATAAGCCCCTAGAACCCACTGAAGTGTTAGAAATAACTCTTGAAGAACCTCCAGCCAAAAGGAATCCAAGGTGTCTTAAAGAAATAGTGTGGGAGGTAGAAAGGATAGCTTCTCCCAAAGGAACTTTTAGGGAAAGGAAGAGGCCTCATAGTTTTGGAGGCTATGTTGCACTGATGAGAAGAATTAGTGATTTCGAACCTTCTTCATTTGAAGAAGAAGATAAATTAAAAATATGGAAGGATTCCATGCTTAAGGAATACATGTCTATTATAAAGAACAATGTTTGGGACATTGTGCCAAGGACAAAAGACAAATCAGTGGTTTCTTCCAAATGGATCTATAAGATAAAACATGTAGTTGATGGAAGTGTGGAAAAGTTCAAAGAAAGATTTGTAGCTAGAGGCTTCACTCAGAAAGAAGGAATCGACTACGAAGAGACTTTTGCTCCTGTAGCCAGGTATACCTCCATTCTAGCTATTATTTCTTTAGCTTCCGTAGTTGGTTGGAAGCTACATCAGATGGATGCAAAAACAACATTCTTGAATGGAAAGATTGAACAAGAGGTATTTTTGGAACAACCATATGGTTTTATACTGCATAACAAAGGCACTCATGTATGAAAGCTAAGGAAGGCCTTGTATGGTCTTAGGCAGGCTCCCAGATTTTGGTATGACAGGATTGATGGCTTTCTTAAAAGCCTAGGATTTCATAAAAGTGATGCTGATGAAAATCTATACTTCAAGGTAAGAGGTAACCAACTTGTTATACTAATCTTGTATGTTGATGATCTCTTTCTAACAAGATATGAAGGGATAATAGCTTGGTGTAAGAGGGATCTAACCTCAAAATTCGAGATGAAACACTTAGGCTTGATGCATTACTTCCTAGGATTGGAAGTGTGGCAAAGACAAGGAGAGATATTTATGGCACAAGGAAAATACATAGTGGATGTACTAAAGAGGTTTGGTATGATGGATTGCAAATCCATGTCTACTTTGATGGTTACCAACCTGAATAAGCTGCATGATTCTGATACAAGTTCAGAGTTGGTGGATCCCACCATGTATAGGCAGCTGATTGGATCATTGATGTACATGATCCACACTAGGGAAGATATATGTTATGCAGTGATTGCAATGAGTCAGTTCATGACTAAACTGAGATAGAGATGCTAGGTGGCAGAAAACCACATCTTGAGATATCTCATAGGGACCATTACTTATGGTATGAGATACACATCCAGTGTTGGTTTATTTTTGCATGGGTATGCAGATGTTGATTGGGAAAGAAGCCCAGTGGATCGGAAGAGTACTTTCGGATACTGCTTTAGTTTAGGATCTGGTATGATCTCTTGGTCAAGCCGAAAGAAGGGATCCATTACACAAAGTACAATGGAGGCTGAGTACATTGCAGCAAGTGATGATAGCAAGGAAGAAATATGGCTCATAAAATTGGTTTCTGGGTTGTTTGGTGACAAGCTCGAGATGATGGTGGTTCACTGTGATAATCAAAGTTGCATAAAATTAACAGAGAACCCAGTATTTCATGACAGGTCAAAACATATTGACATGAGGTACCACTACATCCGAAACTTGGTCCAGATAAAAACTGTAAAGTTACAGTTCATAGCCACGAGCGAGTAGGTAGCTGATATCCTAACCAAGCCTCTAACCTCGAGACAATTTGTGCAGCTGAGAGGCAAGATTGGTGTGGCTAAGAATGACTCCCTCACTGAGAGGGAGTGTTAAATTTGGTAGCATCGACAGTCATTCTCTAATGAGAGGCCATATGGGCCACCCTGAGGCTAGCTAGGGAGATTTAGAGAATCAACTAGTCTTGTGAGGCATTGACAAAATCCAGGGGGAACATACAACCTCTGTGAGTCAAACCAAAAGTTAGGATGAATGAGATGCTATGTGAGTCTAATGCAAAAGTCAGGGGGAACATACAACCTCTGTGAGCATAGACAGTCTAGTGCAAAAGTGAGGGGGAACGTACAACCTCTGTGAGCATAGACAGACTAGTGCAAAAGTCAGGGGGAACATACAACCTCTGTAATCCTAGTCAAACCTTGTGAGCCATGAGAAAAAGTCAAGGCATCTAGCAAAAGTTAGGTTGAATATAAAATTCCTATTAGCTAGAAACAAACGATATTCCTAATATTGCAAATGATGTAATTGTATTGATCTAGTGCATTGGCATGTGTAAACATTATCCACCATGAAGAGAATTTCGAATTGCCTTGTCAAGAGTTGTAACTAAAGTCTTGAGTCTAGTTCTATGTTATAATTAAAGTGTGATGTTGAGTTGCAACTAAAGTCTTGAGTCTAGTTATATTTTAGTAATGTTGATTTGCAACTAAAGTCTTGAGTCTAGTCCTATTTTAGTAATGTTGAGTTGCAACTAAAGTCTTGAGTCTAGTTCTATTTTAGAACTAAAGTGTAATGTTGAATTGCAACTAAAATCTTGAGTCTAGATCTATTTTAGAACTAAAGTGTAATGTTGAGTTGCAACTAAAGTCTTAAGTCTTGTTCTAAGTTCGAACTAAAGCATGTCAGTCTCAAGTCTAGTTCTAAGTTCGAACTAAAGTGTAATGTTGAGTTGTAACCAATCTCAAGTCTAGTTATAAGTTCAAACTAAAGTGTAAAGCTGATTTGTAACCAATCTCAAGTCTAGTTCTAAGTTCAAAATAAATCATGAAGCTGAGTTATGTTTAATGCATGCAATCAGGTTACTATTTCGAGCTTCCCCTCTTCAGCCTATATAAGAAGAGGTTGGACCCTCTCTTAAACACAGTTATGCAACACAGTTTTGAAACACAATTTTCATATGCAGGTTGAGGGTGAAGTAATAGAGGAGCACATTAGTGATAAAGAGGCGACATGTCAAAGGTGTATTTCAGCAAGGTTTTGTAAGTCTTTGTCAGGCCTGAGTCATCTTGGAAATCTCTTTGAGAGCAAAACATTCATGGTGGATATGTGTAAGAGATATTACATTATTAATGCAATAAAGGAATATTTTTTGCTGGGGTTTTTCTCCCTGTACAGGGTTTCCCCAAGGGTATATGTGTTGTTGATATGCATGTTTACTTATCTACATAATTATTGCTATTCGATTATGATTTGGAATTGTTGAAGAGTATTAAGATGGAATCAAAGTATTGAAGAAAATAAAAGAATTAATCCACATAAGAAATCAAGCTCATAATTTAACATCTGGTTGGGATGGTCTACCGTCATAACCTTGAAGGGTGATGGATGAGGGGATTAAATCGTGTGAACTGAGTTTCTTCCATACTATTTTGTACATGATGGAAGTAGATTCTCCTTCGTTAATATTGCAATGATGGATGATGATATTCCATATTTGTACAGGAATCTGGAATGCGACTAATGATGGAAGTCGTGGGTCTACTTTGTCTAAGTCAAATGTGATTAGGCAGGTGTCTACGGGATCTAATACCCCCAATTGTGAGAGTAATTCCTTTCGTTGGGAAGGGAATGCCTGAAGGACTTCTACAACTGACATGGAAGCTTGTGATTTTTCTAGATCGTCAATAAGGTTGTAGTTATGGGTGACCCGGGCATGGGGATTATGCACATTCCCGCACAATGGTGCACAAGGCATGTGGGCGATGGATTCAGTGTTAGGATGAGGGTTCATCAAAGGTTTTCTGGTTGGTGGATGGGGGGATTCTGAGGTGGTGGGCGATGGATCAAGAGGTGTACCATATTTGCAACTGCAAGTTTGCAAAAGTATTTCCTCTTCAATGGTGATGAGGATATTGTGGTCTGTGGTATTACTGGGATGGGATTGCTCTGGGTGAGGAAACTTTCCTTTTTTATGTTTGCATGAGGCAATGTCGGGTTGTGTGTTGATGACTCTTTTATGAGGGATCATTTTTTGCAACACCCTCGATTGTGGTGGTGGTATGTAGTTGGGAGGTAAGTATGGTGGTCCTTGGGAGACAACAGGGCGGGTGGGGTTTGTAGCTTCCTTCATTCTTTTGAAATAAGCTATTTGGGGGAAATGATGGGTGTAATGGCCATACTTTCCACATAATGCACATGGGAAGTTAGTTCGAAGGTTATTATTCCTTCCTTGGAAAGGTTGTCCATTGTTATATCCCCCTTGGGGATTTTGGTTGACATGGTTTTGGTTACCCCCTACATGGGGATTTGGTTGTTGAGGGTTTCCCCCTTATCCTTGGTTTATGTTCTTCCCTTTTCATCAGTTATTGTTGGGTGGATTAGGGGGATTTTTTGTATTTAATTGTTCAAAATATTGAACTTTTTGAATAGGTGAAGATTGGATAAAATTTACCCCGACCTCTTGTTTCCCATGTGTTGGGGTAGCAGGTTGAGGGGGATCAAGGAAAGGGTAGTAAGGGTTAACTTGGGGAGGTGTGTATTGGTTGTATGAAGTTGAGGTGTCCCCCATAGGGTTGGGAGTATATGTTGAGGGCAATAAAGGTACCACCTCTTGTATGGGTATTGGGTGAATGAGGGGGCAGGTACTGGTGGTTCCATGATTGGAGGGGGGGAGCCATGAATGGTGGTTGATGTGGTGAGGGAGGGTAGCATTGGCTTCCCCCATATGGTGTTTGGTAAAGATTGGCCCCAAATGTGGGTATTGATTGAGAATGTGAGTGAGTATGGGTCATGGACCCAATCAACCCATCAGCAGTGTGCGATTCTCTAAGTTTGTCTTGACCAAATGGTAAAGGGAGAGGAGCATCAAGTATTACGGTGTAGAGGTACCCTGAATGAGTGTAGATTAAGTCAAAGTTTTGTGCCTTAGTGATAGCCTCATATTTAGTTTGGGGGAAAATAGTGGAAACATCCTTGGAGAGGAGGGGGAATAGTTATATGAGGAACTAGTCTAGTTGTTGTTCGGGGGTGGTATCTACTTTGCAAATACTTCATATTATTAACCATTCATGGATATGATCAACTTTATGGATGGTCGAGGTTTTTTTGAAGTCTGATAGGATTTCCAAGCCAATTTTATGATGCACTGGGAGTTGAAAAAAGGATAAAAGGGATTTCACCAAGGACTCAAAAGTTGAGTGGGACTGAAATTTTGCATCTATATACCACTTGGTAGAGGGACCAATGAGAGTTATCTGGAATAAACCTAAGTAAACCAAATCTTCCATGATACTGTTGGAAGAACACCACATGTGAAAATACATAATGTGATTGGCGGGGTCTTCTCCCAACTTGCCTTCGAATTTTGGAATGTCAAAAGGTAGCTTATTGGGATATTTGGCATGGTGGGGTCATGTAATATGGGATCGTTCATTAGTTTCGTAAAATTTGGGATATTGAGAGATGCCAATTATGGCATGGAGGGTGGAGTATTAGTCGTTGTATGTGATGGTTGGTGAAATGTTCCTTGTGAGGATGGTTGGGAGTTTGTTCCTTATGAAGAAAGTGGGGCCCAACCTCCTTGTGGAGGAGGGTTTGTTAGTGAGTTATGCTGGTTATTGGTGCCCAACAAAGTATATCCAAGAAAGTTTGATCCTAGGAACATGGTACTTACTGGTGTATGTGAAGGTTGTGTTGATATATCAACTATGTGGGGGACATCTCCCAATGTTGGGGGGAGGGTTTGCAAACGTCTAGAACAATGGGGATGTTGTGGTTCCCCTATGATTTTATACTATGTATGGTTGTGTGATGGTGATAATGAGAAGAAATGATTTATAAATTACTGAAACAATGTATTCATAAACTGCATGTAATAAAATGGTGACAATCATACAAAATATAACAATGTAACTTGTAGTTTGGTCGGTTTTTCTGACTTCGCATGGGGAATATAAAAAAAAGCATGCATGTTTCCTATCCGACGTAATTCCCTTCCTCTCAAATAGAAATGGACCTCCAAAAAAGCACTTGACAATGGGGTCAGAACCCACTTGAGGAGATACTAGTGAAGGGATGAACAATCAATTATAATGAGGGGTGAAGGGGGCATATCTCTAAAGTACTGGAAATATTTCCCAACGACCATTCAAAATTTGAATGAGGTGCGATTGCATCCCACAACCACCACCTTGGGTAGATAAACCTAGATTTTGACCACTAATTCAGCTTGATCAAGCACGACATTTAGATTTTTGGCCTCAGAAATTGGTCACACGTTGGATGCTTTCCAAGGCTTGGGTGACCCAAGGAGGCATGCACAAAACAATTTGAACTTGGAATTTAACCCTTCACAGGTGTCTCCCTAACTTATGGTGTAGGAATTATTTATTGGGAGGATTTTGGTATCCTAATTCACAACTTTATATGTTTCAAATGAGAAATGATGATGGGGAGTTATTTGGATGCCTATCCCCAAAATTGTAACTTGTACTACCAAATTATTTTGTTTTCCTCTTGTGGAGGTTAGAAAATGGTTTGATTATGTTTTCTTTTATATTTTTAAAGTGGGTAGTGAAGTTGGGGTCATGGACCAACTTCGTTGATTAAGAGTGACATGTAAGAAAAATATTTTTTCAAACAAGTGATTCCCTTCTGATTCTCCCAAATCACTTATGGGTGCAAGGAGAAGAGCATACTACAGTATCAACTCTCTGGCAAAAACCTCTTGGATACATGATGATTTGTGCAAGAATTTATAGTGAGTGATGAATTTTTAATAAGTTAAGTGAGAAAATTTTGGGATGTGGACATCGCTTGGTCCTTTACAATGGTTGCTTACTTCTAATTTACCATGTTTCATAAACAATCCTTGCTGAAATTGAAAAATATCTAAGTAACTAACATGGTGTACATGTGGGTCCTTACTTATCATCTTTAATCTCCCTAGGATGTTTTCTAATCTAAGGAATCTTTGAAACTATTCCTATATTGTGAACATGTGGGCATGTATGGGCCCTTACAATGCTTTAAACTTCCTAAGTGAATTACTCTAGAAATTTGAAGCTATCCTAAGATTGTGCAGATGTGGGCATGTGTAGGCCCTTACATTATTTAATATTTAAGTTTCAAAAAATAAGTTAAGAGGTATTGGCCTCTCCTAGAGATTGATTTTATCAAGGGATATGAAGACTTATCTAGGCAATCTCTTTTTCTGATTTCCAAGTTCACACTATGGTGCAAAGAAAGAGAATACTCCAAGATCCCCTAAATAAGTTTATAGTCCCGAATTAATGTGATGAGTTTGTAAAAGAAAAACAACTACTCAAATTCACATGCTAAAATTTAAGCCATCCATGTGGAAAATAAGGAAGTAAAAGACGCAAAGGTTGTTTTTATCCTCCCTAAATGTTTATGCGTGGTCTAAGGTATCTATGGAAGAGTGAATCTCAATCCTTCTATTTATGGATTTTGCAACAATGCATAAATCAAATGTAATCTACTTGGTGGAAATGGGCTTCTCAAGCCTTATAATTTTGGAAAAGAGAATAGTGCATGAATAAACAAAGAACAGTCACACACAAAGCATAGAGTGCACATTGAGAGAGTTGTTACAGAGAGAGGAACTGTGCATACCGCACATCTATTTGATCCGAACTCGCACGCACGTAGGAAAATGGAAGGATGAGAAATTTGATCGTCTTCTCTCAAACATAAGTTGAATTATTCTATCTAAGGGTGTGGCTAGGCTAGTTCTTGGTCCTGCAAACAAAAAATGTGAGAGTAACAACTCTAGAGGCATACTTGAGGAGGAATTGTGATTCTATCCCCAACGGAGTAACCAAAATTTTTGGGTTCTTTTGCCACAAGAGTAAAAAAAAAAAGAGGCCCTTAACTACCCTGGTAAGCTAACAAGGAAGAAGATAAGGATGGTTATCAAGTTAGTGGAACTGCAAGTTAGAAAATAAAACACAAAGAAAGAAAATAGCAACTAAGAATAAGAAGCAAACTAAAGTTACATAAACAAGTGATGCATGAAATTGAACACATGGAATGGTTACCCAATATAACTGAATCTACGAATTGATTGAACCAAGAGGAGAAATATAGGACAATGAATCCTCTATTCCTCCTAAGGGAGGGTCCTTTGATCCCTCAAAAACTAGAGCTATCACTCTCCAACGGTGACTCTTCAATGGTGAAAAATACCCAAGGCTTATATTCAAAATAGGTGTAAATCTTTCTCAAAGATACACTTTCTCAAACTTGTGGCTCAAGGGAAAGATGAATTTCTCCAAGAGAATTTGAACAACATAAAATGATATGGATTCTTCTTCTTTTTTTCATAAAATGATCCTCTATTTATAGTAGGATGGAAATATATTTCTCAACTAGTTACAAGTGTGAATGGGAGGTCTTTGAAGGTACCTCCCATCCCTTTCAGTGATCCCAAGGCGGACTTTGGGGGCGATTTTGGGTATGGGGGAGATCCACTCCATCCCAGAAGTGGTTGAGTCCCGACCAAAATCATCATTGCGTCATTTCTGCATCTGCACGTATTTTCTGACTATTAGTCGCGCACTTCACGCACTGTGTCTATTGTACACTGTGTTAGCCTGCGTGGATGTGCGTGCACTTCTTTTGTTGAATACGCATGAAACTTCATAACCATTTTATATAGTTTTGTGGGTATCTTTCCAAATATAATTTTGTCCTTCCATCATTATTGGTAGTATGTTGTGCTTGGTTTTTTCATCCATTTTTTTTATTTGTCTGAGCAATTTTTTGGTGATAACACCTTGTATAAATTCAATTTCAACCTAGAAGAGTTTGAGGTCATTGTTATTTGACATTGGGGACAATTGAACTAGGGTTGCACTCAGACTATCTTAACACATATCCTTGCAATCAAACCATAATAGAGAGTTTCAACTGTAAAGTCATATGGTTTATTTTTTGCAAACAAGTTTGGGAATTTAGGGGATTGTAGTTGGTTGATTCCATTGGTTTCACAAAGAATTCCTTGAAACCATTAGAAGGTAAGATACCAAACTAAGAGAAAATAATTCACATAACATTGGTTACAACTAGCAGAAGGCTTTGTAGAAAGGGGGAGAAGAGAGATCCTTGTGCAACACAGAGGAATGGAAGCCTATCGTATTTTGTATAGACAAAAATATATGTAAAATCTAGAGGAGGGGACTAAGGTAGAGACCAAAAAGTAAATTCCACTAAGCATATGCATTGGTGAAGCAAGTGGGCTATAATTCCATTGTTTACAAATCACATATTCCAAAGTGTGTGCATTCTTTTGGGACATAAAAAAATAGGAAAAACAGAATTCCCTACCTCTTTCTCTCTTAAGGATTCTCTTGCGTTTACATATTACCTAACATATTCTATGAAAAATTGCAACATCATACACATTTTATGTTTTGTAGTGTAAATGAATGGCATTTTTTTGTCTTTTTCTTAAATTGGAAGGCATTTTTTGTTTTTTTTATGAAGTTGGAAGGAAATTTTGTGTCTTTTTATTATTTCCAATCCCTTTAATCACGGGGAAGAAATATAACTGATCAAGAAAGTATTAAATGAAAGATAATCCCATTGAAAAGGTCATTAAAGGAAGAGAAAATAGAATGTTAGATATGGAGTTGTTGAGATCAATCTCCAAGTGGGAGATTGTTGGTTGTGGAGCCTGATTATATTCCTAATTCAAAGGTCTTTTACTTTCAGCCATGTTTATACCCCATGAAGTATTTACACCCCAGAAGTATGTACACTCTTCCACGCGGGGGAGTGTAGAGGGGGGGTACCCCCTCTGCGGGGTCTGGGGGGGCTATCCCCCCGGCTGGAGGTTCTGGGGCCAAGCGGGGGTTAAGGGGAAAAGACCTCAAAGGAAAAATTTCCTTGTAAATAGATATTGTAATTTCATTGTAAATCTGGACAATTCATTATAAGGTCGTATATCTAACGATAGAGATTATGTTAGGGTTTTTTGCCCTAGAAGGCAACCCTCTTTTATGAGGGAAATGTATTGTGGCTATGGTTGATGGAAAATATTGTATTCTGAGATAGGAGACTGTGAGAGAAAGAAGAGGAAGTTACAGTGGGTTTGTTGTAGGTTGTATCCCTTCATATGCTGGATAATAATAAAGGAAGGACCTGACAATTTCTCTGGTGGACATAGCCCACACTGGG
>ML800576.1:288391-299617 GCA_009831015.1 Picea engelmannii
GTGTCGACATTTCTCAATATCCCAATTGGTTTTATTAATATTTGATAGGCTAATTTAAGATAGTTCAATGTGGGCACTAGGCTAGGTCGACCCATTCATATCCATGTTTCTCATGGAAGAATATTGACTTGAAAACCAAAATCGACAACCACCTGATTGACCATCATTGCCTCAATCTCCAAGTCGACTCATGGATCGTAATCTTTGTTGTTATAAGAGAGGTGATTTGCAGCCTTGGTCGATATATGACTATATTTTATTCTCTTGATATGTTGAATAGATCTAGTAGTCTACCTATTGAATTTTTTTCTTTGAGGAGTTGAAAAAATTCTTGGATGGTGTCTTCATTTCAACTTCTCAAGTTACGTTGATCTTCTGTGGAGTTCTTAAAGAATTTAAGAGATTCGCTCATGATTTTCTCTTCTTTGTCTATGTTTGGGAAGTCGTTAGCCCTATTACTTTCGTAATTTTGTGGTGGAGTTTGAATATCTCATCCTGCACCCGGTCTTGTAACAATATGTAAAAATTTTGAGTTCATCACCTCTTCCTTGGATACTACATGTAGTAGGTTCACGTTTTTTCTTGGTATGATTTTATCGAGTACTATCAGGAAGTCTTCTAGAGAATAATCTCCAATGCCACATATATTTCAAAATTTTAGATCAATTCTACCTATTATAGGGAAATCTGAGCAGATGTGATCATTTTTCTCGGAATTAAAACAATATGGTCATCCATGACCTCAACCTCGACCATTGAATCCACGTTGGCCTCCTCGACCTCAACGGCGACCACCGTAGTAATCATCTCTTCGACCATAGTTTTTTTCTTTATCGGTGGTTTTTTTGTGGTACATTGTTTGTATATTATTATGATTCTGAGCATTTAGGTGGCACTCTGATGGTCGGTTATCAAAAGCTTCATGGTTATCTTACCTTTCTTGTTTTTCATATTATGTGGGCAATCTTGTACACAATGATCAGTTAAGAATTCACACATGTTACAATGTTTTTGTGCTTGAATTCGATGGACATCTGTTGTTTGTGTGTGCTCATTGAGGGGACAACTATCCTTCATATGTCCCTCCCAGTGCATGTGGTGCACTATACTTCATTTCTTTGTATAGATAGATTTTTTATTGTTTTTTCCAAATGTTCTATTTTCTCCTCAAGTATCTCAGTCATAGAGAAAGTGAATGGGCCATCATCATCTAAATCAACTCATTGTTCCTTTTGTAGCACGTATTCACAGTTGGTTATCTCATATAATCATAGCAGAGAACAAATTCATGGAAGTATCCCAACTACATACCACTGGACCAACAAGTTTAGATCAATTGTCGTCCGTATTTGACTTAGGATATCTTTAAATCTCTTATCATATTCTCTTACTAACTTGCCTTGTCTTTGTTTTATTTATTTTAAATTTTGGGCCCCCAGATGTGTGACATCCTAAATTTTAAAGAATGTTAAGAAGTGATTATTTATTTCATATTTTCAACGAGTTTTGTTTTCCATGTAGTTCATGAACCATGTTAAGTCACAGTGGTGCAAATCAACTCCAAATTGGGAAATTTTATTTTGTTTGTCTATTATATCAGTCGCATCCCAAAATGTTTCCCACATGAACCAGTGGAATTTTGGGTCCTCCTCTCCTTCATAAATTTGGATGTGATTGAATCCCATTTTTATTTTCTTGTTAGGAATGCTTGATTCTATTGTTATTTGAGCTACTACAATTTTCGACAGAGTTTTCAAATCCTCTAGTCAGTTTTTGTGTGCATCCGAAAATTGATAGTATTCAAGGAACAATTTTTTCTTCTAGACTATGGAAAATGCGTCCTCAGTTTGATATCTTTGACCTTTATATTCGATTAATCGTCGTTCCAAAGGTTGTGTCGCTTCCCAACTAGAATTAATTTCTTCTCTTGAGATTAGATGTGGCAGGGGGGTCGAGTCAGTGAGATCCTTAACTTGGATAATCATATTTTCAACTTCATTTCTCTCTGGCTCGACAATCAGTGCATCTTGTAGGTCCCTGGTCGTCCATTTTTTACCATAATCTTGCAGATTGGTCATCAATCTTCATTTTTTGTTGGAGAAATTATCTTATCCGTGGGTTGGTTTCCAGTGTGGGATACATATGCAAAGTTGGTCCAGATTCTTCGTAGTCCATACTTTCTGGTTTGTCATCTGATTCATGGTTTTTTAGTTGTGCATCGTTATTTCTGTCGAGTATCGTCATAGTTGTTTCTATTACCAACTATGGTTGATCTTTGTCTAACTCAGACTGCTCTTGCGATCTCTTAGGATGACCCTCCTCGAACATCTTTATATTAGACTTTTTTTTTCCACTACTTACAAAGTTCTTATCTTTTCTATTTCCTTTTATCCCATTGTATTTTCTGGATGTCCATGAATTTATTATGGGATTGCTTCCCTCTTGATTAAAATTAGGTTTGGGAAAGACTACTTTTTTATGGCATCTCACAGTTTCGACCGACCTCCCATTGTCGACCCAACTTACTATAAGTCGGTGGTGTTTTCCATATTTATTTCTTCAAGAAGTAGTCCCAAGATTCTATTGTATCTTTTCATTTTGTGTCAAGAAATGATTCCCACTTTTTGTCTCTTTCTTGGAAGTTACTATTTCGTAATGGTGTGCCTAATCTTAGTTGGTATTCGACGATGTCACTTACTCCCTTTTCAAGGAGGATTTTATGAAGAAGTGTTGGAACCATGCAGAAAAATTTGTCATGCAATTTAGTGTAGAATTTTTATTTTATTTTGTCGAGAGACATTCGATATTCGATGGCTTGTTCTGAATATAATCTTCGATAAATATATCGAGCTAGTCATGCATATTTGTTCTTCCTTCATTCATCAATTTTAGTCCTAACTTCTCGTCGGGTGTCTTATTACGCATTACCTGATATGTTAATGTGTTGAAATAATGCTTCTGGGATAACTTCAAGGAATCGTTCATGAGTTTTTGAAAAGAACTATGACAGTGCTTCATGTAGTGAGAGGCTATTCATTATTGCATAGTTTTTGATGTAGTTCTCAATTTTTCCCGCCCACCACTAGTGTATGTTTTGTATATTTATCATTTATGTACACTTATGCATGCCCAATTCCAATATTATCGGCAACGGAACCAATGTTGTAATCTAGGGAAAAGTAGGGAGTGTTACTGGTAGATCCTTACATAGACATCATAGAAATACATGCATACAAATAGACATATATAAAGACATACAAATGTAATGAGAGCCTAAATAACAATCCTTTTATTATATGATAGAACAATACAACACAGTTACATATAGCCTCTCACATGAATCTATTTGAGCCTTCATGTGCTTGTCTATTTATACCTCTTTCAGTCATTCATAACTACTTAATTTTGTGTGTCATTCGATTAATAGATACTCTGACCGAAATCTACTTCTGGATACGTTCGTCAACCGATTAGTTCTTAGTCGACCAACGGGTCTAGTCGACAAAGTTGACTATTCCCTAAAAAAGCTTCCTTTCCTTGCAAGTGGTAGGTGACAATTCTATCTTCTACCTCGGAGGGGTAATCATGCAACAAAAATATTTCTTCATTTACAACATCCAAGCCTCAACCTCTTCTCCTTTACAGTTCTCACCATTGACAATACATGAATTTATATTCCTAATCTCACCTTGCAAGATGTTTTCCTTAGGCCTTCTCCTTTTCCTCCGAACATGAGACAAAATTGGGTTGCTCCGTGGCCCTGAAATTGCATCAGTTCCTCTAGTGGACTTATTTGGAGAATAATGTTTCCTTCTCATGCTTCTTGAATACCTATCATTTACATGATCATCCCTTTTATTTTCAGATCTAGATGATGACACTTTCCTAGAACTAGTTTCTTTCTTGGTGGAAGAGTCTTTTTTTACTTGTTTATGGGACATATTTAAGATTTGAATTATCTCTTCCTAATCCTTCATAATCCTTTCATTATCATCTCTATATATATGCACTTGCATATGCAGGATTCTCATAGTTATAGGTTCCTACCTGTCTCTTCTTCCACTTTACTATGTCTCAACATTCTCCATGTTGACATGAAAACCTATTATATCTTCCTCATGGATGTAATATCCCTAAGAATATTCCATAAATATAGTCCTCCTATAAGAACTAATTTTTCTTTATTGTACCTCTAAATCTGCAAGAAATGTGCATGTAATAATTACTATTAGAACATCCATAGCATAAAACATTTCATCCATTAGAATACATGTTATTTATTCACTAATTTATGAAGGAAAAATTGAATCGATTCAAATTTTAATTCCTTAGATTCATTCCTCTATGAAACAGATTTCCAATGACCCCTGTACTCATGTCTCATTATGAGTGTTTTGCAAAAGTCACAACATTTATATGTTGCAATTTCCACTCTTTTAATGCTACAAAAATTTCTTTATTAATTCCAGAGAAATTTTATTTCCTAAATAAAAAGTATGGATTGAAATATATCTTATACTCCTCAATACTTTTCCAACGACTATTTTTTTTCTCAAATTCGAGCTCTGAGTTGAAAGTTATGGTCTGGAGAATTTTAGGTTGTTTTTCCCAATTTATCTCTACATGTTATAGGTGTCTTATTTCACTCCCAACACATTTTTAGGTACCTATATCCCAAATCTATCTCTATTTCTTCCTTCTATGGTTCATAATCTTTCCATAGACTACTCCTATGCCCCAAATAGACTTTGGAGCATGGATTTATTCCCTTTGGAAGTAAACTTGTGCTAGAATTTTACCCTTATTGTTTTGGTTGTAACTTTCTCATATGAGCTCTATTTTGTGAACCATTTAGCTCATTGGATAAATCTCTCCGAGTTCTTTTATTTGAGATGATAATATAGAGTTTACTTTGTTACACTCTGTTAACATGGCTTTTGATTAGTTAAAAACATCATTTAGGCCCTAAAAACTGCCCCGCAAGTTAATGACCTTAAAAAATATGAAAAATTCAAAACTATTGATATAAATATGACTATGTTTCCATGTTAACAACCCTTTAAATTTGATTAGTTGATATTTCTCCATTCACAATAAAAAATAAAA
This sequence comes from Picea engelmannii, assembly GCA_009831015.1. Lineage (NCBI taxonomy): Eukaryota > Viridiplantae > Streptophyta > Pinopsida > Pinales > Pinaceae > Picea > Picea engelmannii. Next base: position 293,498 of record ML800576.1, read on the forward strand.
CTTTATTTTAGGTGTGTGTGACACTTTCCCCAAACTGCTGACTTAACCGTCAGCTATCGACCCAACTCGCCAAAAACTGATTTGCACACCCTCCAAACCATTCGACCTCGACTGTTGACCGTCAACCATTTCTCTTAGAAACCACTCACAACACATTGTTTAACCAACCGACCCGACCATCAGACATCAATGATTTACTTTAGTGAATAGAACTCCTCACTAATTCAACCGATAACCAACCATCAACCCATCGACCATCGATCATTCCTACTGATTGATCAAAACACTTCCTTAATTTGATTGACCTGATCATCGACCCATCACTTGCTTCTATTGGATGATGTGGAAAATTATAACATGACATGACACCTGGAAGATGACATGGACTAACACATCATCCTAAGGTGTCAACTTGGCTAATGTGGAACGGCATGTGGATGTTGATGTGTCATGACACATGGATTTTGATGTGGTATGATATTCATCACTCTCTTACCTCCATTGGACATCAGTTGATTCCCTTGGATGATCATAACAACCAATTGAATCATCTGACACCCAACCGTTGACCCATCGACCTATCAAAAAAAATTAACACCTTATTGATTTGGTCTATGCCCGACCATCAACTCATTAGCCATCGACAAATTTCGTTGGAGATTGGAAATACGTCACTGGATTTGGATGACACTTAACTGTCATCCATCGATGGTCAAATATGTATTTTGGTCGAACCAAACTCTTCTCTATATCGACTGACCCAACCGATGGTCATTGACGATTTCTCTTGGTGAACTTCAACACTTGGAGATTTTTGACATTTTTTTGATTGATATGGACTGTTGATCTCTTGATCAAAATGATCTAAATTGTTTATTCTCTAGACTTATCCCAAATCTAACGACGAACCTCAATCATCGATTTGATCCATTTCACAACTGCCAAACTAAATCTTGGTCGTTGATTTGATCAACTTTTAAAAATGACCAAAACGTTACGAATTTTTAAAATTTTCAAAGTGAATCCCAGACATCGATCTCGAGAACAAACATGATCTCAATCGTCGATTCACCAAACTTCCTACAACTCTACAATATCCATTAAAACTTGAAATTTGACCATTCCAAGTCGAATTTGACTCTGTAACTTTGCAGATTGGATCCATTAAAAAGTTTAAACAACTTCAATTCATTTAAACTCAAATATTTTGCACAAATTTGAGGATTTCTCTCTAACATTTCACCATTTATCCCCAAATTTGTCACCGAAAAAAACTACAACAATGAATTTTTGAAATTTGCACTCGCTCGGGCCCATACAAGACTCATGTTTTAACTTGAGGATTTAATACCATAATGTAACATCCCACAACCCAACCGAGGGATATTACAGTGTAGAATACACAAAAAATAAAAATAAAAATTGCTAGTTAATTAATTTCCTACAGCTTAGAACTACAAATTATATACAAATTTGACTACTATCTTATACCATTCACTTTATTCATCTACAACATGCTAAAATAAGCATGAATGAAGCCTAATAATTCAACATAACAACATATCAATTATTTCTCATGCACATATTTCATGCATAACAATTTAACTCAAAAAGTCAAACAAAAACAAGATAAAACACTTATCTTTCAAAATAGATGTGCAACCAACTACTTGGGATGGACGTTCCACCCAAACATAGTCTGAGTGTTCCAAATGTCAATATCCAATCACCCYTGATCKGATGATAGTAATCCACAAAATAGTGTGGTCTTTCTCACTGTCCACTSACAGGTCAGAATTCCCACAACCCACTCGTATTCTCCTGGAACTATCCCMAYTTTYCACCATCTCTCTTGATCTTGACTTTCCCAACCCAAGGAATGTACCCATTCAATGATCTYAATCCCTCGGGTATCCCATTTGTTTATCARGGTATMTTTGGCACAAGTGGCTAGGAATCTCTCATTTGGGAACTCAAGGGAACTCACTGCTAGGATGAACTACCAACAACAACAACAAACACTTGTCCTTTTAGTGGAACTCACTCARGAAATCACTCTTTAGGCCTAACAACCTAGTTCTTCAATATTCAGCTCCAAAATGCTMMATATATGCTCCATCATGCTCTAGAATTCACCCTCCATGGATGCACCATCTCCAATCTCTCTTTTCTTTCTCTCTCTCCTTGCTCCTCATGCACAAAAATTGATTTTGTAAAACAATTGTCCCCAACCCATATGAATTTCCTGCGTTTGGATTACCTTTATTGACTCACACACTTCCCTAAGATAATTGCACTCAACCCCCATGTTCTCAATAACTATGGGATGTGACTACTCACACCCACCCTCTTACATGTATTCAAGGATTGGCTTTAGGAACAATCAATCAGAAATTGGAAGTTTCATATAACAAATTTAGGAAAATGTGTTGAATTAATATACATGGGTAACTCCACCTTGGACCTCGTCTTAGGAATTCTCTGAAACCCTTCCTTCTCTTGTTTATTAATTCATCCCACAACTTTTTCCATCTCCCCTTAGCATATGTCATCAACATTTTATCATTAAAACATAGAAATACAATTTGCATATTACATCTCTTTGGCCATAGCCACAGATTATATCTACATACAGATTAATTAAACTAGGGATTGTAATGGGGATGGTACAGGAAACTTATAGGATACAATAATGGGAGGTAGTGACTCTCAAGGTAAACAACTTTCCATGGTTACGACCTTACAATTCACAAAATATACAAATTCTTTCTCAGATTAAGATTTATTCTTTCTTAGATATATTTATAACTCTTTTTTAGATGATTGAGCGTGATACATTGATTATATTTCGAAGTAGCTCATTCATACATTCATATTTCTTTATGAGATATATGGGTTCCAATTTTTTTCTAAGATACATTAATAGATATTTTCAGTAGGTAAGCTTGAGAGCCAAATCCATTTGCGATACCGGTGTTAATATGTGGGCAATGGCATATATATAAAGATAGAGATGTTCAATAGTGATAAAAATGTTTTGTCAACATCGATGCATTGCGAATGTGTATTGGATTAGTCTTTCTAGTCTTGAAACCTCCCTATACCCATAGTTAGCTTCAAAATCCAGAGTCAAATCCATTTGAGATACCGGTGTTAATATGTGGACAATGACATATATCTAAAGAAAGAGATATTCAATAATGATAAAAATGTTTTTTCAACATCAGTGCATTGTGAATGTGTATTGGATTAGTCTTTTTAGTCTTGAAACCTCCCTATACCCATAGTTAGCTTCAAAATCTAGAGTCAGATCCATTTGAGATACTGGTGTTAATATGTGGACAATGGCATATATCTAAAGAGAGGGATGATCAATAGTGATAAAAATGTTTTGTCAGCATCGTTGCATTGGGAATGTGTATTGGATTAGTCTTTCTAGTCTTGAAACCTCACTATACCCATAGTTAGCTTCAAAGCCCAGAGTCAAATCCATTTGAGAAACCGGTGTTAATATGTGGACAATGGCATATATCTAAAGAGAGGGATGTTCAATAGTGATAAAAATGTTTTTCCAGCATCGATGCATTGGGAATGTGTATTGGATTAGTCTTTCTAGTCTTGAAACCTCCCTATACCCATAGATAGCTTCAAAACCTAGAGTCAAATCCATTTGATATACCGGTGTTAATATGTGGACAATGACATATATCTAAAAAAAGAGATATTTAATAGTGATAAAGATGTTTTGTCAACATCGATGGATTGTGAATGTGTATTGGATTAGTCTTTCTAGTCTTGAAACCTCCATACACTCATAGTTAGCTTCAAAATCCATGGTCCACAATCCAAACTCCACACTATTATGTCACATGCATCATATAGGGGATATCATTGAAATGTTATTGGAATTCTAGCGCTTATAACAATGTAAATTCCAGCCCCTATAATAATGCAATTTCAGAGTTGACTGGTGGTTTAAGAGGACAGCGGACATGAAACAGAGACACGTAAGGACGTCAAAGAGATATTGGTAAGTGATGTTACTTAGACGTGAGATAAAAAAGAGTAAGGAATATTTAGATGTTAATAAGTGAATTTATTGAAACGTGAGAAGAGAAGGTGAGATATATTTATGCCTAATAGAGACTAGGTAAGTGGAATTATGGAGACGTGAATAGATGAAATTATTGAGACGTGAGGAGAAAAAGTGAGATATATTTAGCTGCATTTATTTAGATCTGACGTTAATAAGTTAAATGATTGAGATGTTTGTGATAACAAAGCAAATTAGGTAAGTAGATATGGAATATACTTGGTGAAACTACTTAGAAATGTATAAAGATATTATAATGATTTTTAATTATTAGTTGACAAGTAGTTGTAAATGAAAAGTTGGTTATAAGGGTGAATATGAAATAAAGATAGATAAATTTTACCTAGAGATTTACATAGGATTGTTAATAAGTAAAATTAGTGAAAATTAATTATTTAGATGTCAAATTAATAAGTTATATTATTAAGATGTTTATCTTAAAAAAAAATTAGTTAGATAAACATGGAATATAGATGGTTAACTCTGTGTTGAAATGTATAAAGTGAAAAAAATAGAAGATATTTAGATTTTAAACCTACATTTATAATAATAGGTATGGAATCTAAATGGTTAAATCAACATTGATGTATAAATTGAAAAATAAAGTAGGAGATATTAAGATTTTAAACCTACATATATATTAAAAAATAAAAGATTTTTTACTATATGGTTTTGCCAAAAAAAAAAAAAAAGATATTAGTTAGATAGGCATGGAATAAGGATGGTTAAATCAGCATTGAAATATATAAAGTGAGAACTAAAGTAAGATATATTTAGATTTTAAATCTAGATATGAGTTTTTTTATTATATGATTTTTTAGAAAATAGATAGTTATTAGTTAAATAAACATAAAATATAATATAGATGGTTAAATCAGCATTGAAATGTATAAAGTGAGAAATAAAGTAGAAGATATTTAGATTTAAAAAAAAAACACACACATATAATCAAACTTTTTATTATAGGATTTTAAAAAAAAGAAAGATAATATTAATTAGATAGACATGGCTTATAAATAGTTAAATCAACATTAAAATGTATCAAGTGAGAAATAAAGTACGAGATATTTATATTTTAAATCTAAATACACAAAAAATTTGTTATATAATTTTTCCAAAAAAAGACTTAAATAGTTAGATAAACCTCCAATACAATGGTTAAAGAAGCATTCAAATGTATAAGGTGAGAAACAAAATATGATATACTCAGATTTTAAACCTACATATATAATAAAAAAAAATTATTAAATGATTTTTCCAAAAAAAGTTAGTCATATTTACTAAAAATAAATATGTATAAGGTGAGAAACAAAATATGATATACTTAGATTTTAAACCTACATATATAATAAAAGGTAATGAGATTTTTTATTAAATGATTTTTCCAAAAAAAAGTTAGTCATGTTTATTAAAAATAAATTAGAAATGATTACTTATTAATATTTTTAAAATTTCTTTTCATTTTTATGGTTAGAAGGATACTTTCTTACAAAATAAAATTGATTATATAAAAAAATATAGAAAATAAATTAAGTTAATTTTTGAATTGAGCTTTACATGTAGATAAATATTTGAAAAAGGAATGTAATTTTCTTTTACATTTATTTTTCTTTAAGTGCATTCATTCCTAAGAGGTTTCATAGGACTCTTCATCTATAGTATGAGAATTTGTAAATATTTCTTCTTCTCCTCCTAATTAATCCTTACTATTAGTGAAAGTTATTTTCTGGGAATGCTTCCTTTGAGGATACTCAAGAGTCTTTTTGATCCAAATGGTATGGTTGCTTCTTATACAACTATTTCTTTCTCCTCATAAAATCTTAAAGTTTTTTTTGTTATTTTTGGGTGGTCCTTTGAATCAATTTTATTTTTCTTAGAGACATAATTTTGAGGAGTTATTTTTCTTCTTTTTGTGAGGGACTTCTATAGCAGAGTTGTAGATTCAACCAAATGGTGATGTTCAGTGGCTCCATTCCACTAAGTAGGTCTACGACTAGACCACTCACTCCACTAAGTAGGTCTATGAC
>ML800577.1:18894-31840 GCA_009831015.1 Picea engelmannii
AAGAATATATAAAAGACAAATTCTTGGCTAGACCTCAACAATGCTTATGAGGAATGGTACAAGGAGAGTGTAGAAATCTTCCAACTAGTTGAGGATAACTACTTTCAGCTTCTCTTTGAGAAATTTCCTCCTTTATGTGAAAAATCTCCATGTGAAAAGGATTTACAAGAGGCAAAGATCTCTCAGCTTCTCTTTGATGAATCTCTTACTCTCTATGATGAATTTTCTTGCATAGCATTGCTCATGCTGTTCCACATCTCGAAACCCCGAACCCCGATAGCACCGAAAGCGCCGAAAGTAGGACCCGCGGTCACTTGAGAAAGGAAGAGAGTTATGCAAAGGTGCCAAAGCGTCAGGTTTTGCCACAGAAGGGAATGTCGTGTCCTCCAAGACCAGTTCAGCCCGACTTTGATCCTGTGTCTCGCTTGGAGTTAATGAAGGCAAGAACAGGTGGTTGAAACCTCCTTTCGATCATTAAATGTGGGGTATGGAGAATCTGGCAAGCGGTCTGCTCGAAGGTGGTGCTGTGTACCGATTTTTCCAAGGAGCCATGCCGAAGTCTTCGAATAGACAAGAAAGTCTGCACACGTTAGCTCGGCGTTTAATGGCTCAGCTACCTTCCTTACAGGAGCCATGCGCAGTTAAGGTGGCGCTCGAAGAAAGATATCAGTACGAGTTTGACTGAAGGGACACCAAGCCTTGGGTGACTGGACACACCTTTGTGAGGTGAATTTTCCTGAGTATATAGACTCAGTCTTTGTATTTTGTAAAGCATCGATGGTTGAGCAAGGCTCCCGATTGTAAAAACTTTAACGAAGCACTGGTTATTCTGGTTGTGTATTAACATCTGAGACTTCTTGCCTTATGAATGTCAGCTTCTTTCCATGTCTTTGTTCATATTGTATTAGAACAGCTCGGAATTGGAGGATCCAGTCGAGTTGTGACTGTTATAGGATGATGTAGGTTGGATCACTGTAACAGTCGCGTTGTTTCTAATCGGCCTCTGTGTTTTTCTTAGCGCTGAATGACTTGGAATTGGAGGATCCAGTCAAGTCGCCCCTTCAGTTACCCGAAACTCTGAACCAAGAGGATCTTGTGTTTAGAGTTTTTCTTCTGCAAGTTGGTGAAAGGCCCGTTGCCCAAAGTAGTTTTGCTCACTCCTCTCACCAAGTCTTCCACCTGACCATTTTACGATCAATCTACTGACTGAAGTTAGATCAAGACCTCCTTTGTTCTTTACATACCAGACCCGGTCCCCGAGCTAGAGTGATTACATCCCGAGTCTCTACCCATTTGATCACCCCTCAAAATAATCGTGACATAAAAACTGATGGGCGTCGGGGTCTACTCCTGCAAGCAATCCAGGAGTGACTTCCGTCGCCAACACAGGGTTTAACCATTAAACATATGTGAGTACATACCTCTGATGGCATTTGCAGGTAGTGGCTCCATATGGTAGCAGCGGTAATTATTACCAACTCTTAAGAAAACTTCAAGGGTGACTGCCACTTGTAGTACAGCTGCTACTGCAACTGGTACTGCAACTGCAACTGGTTCTGAGACTGCAACTGCAACTGCAACTTTAGGGTTTTATGAGAAAACCCTAATTTTTAAAACTTCGAATTTTGAAAATCTGATCCAAGGGATAGATGCGTTGAGCTGAGGCGTGTTAGCTCGTGCAGTCAGAATTTCAAAAATCCAACTTTTACCCCCTCAAACTTGATCTGCGGATTTCTGGACTGTTGCTTCTGGTTTTCTGGTACTTCTGGTACTCTGGTACTTTTGGTACTCTGGTTTTCTGGTACTTTGTGAAACTAGGGTTTCACTTTCCTGGAGATCTAACCACTGAAAAAGTGTGCTGATGATGCCAAATTGATCCTTAGGGGAGGGCACAACTTTCTAGATAGTTTTAGGGCTGAAAAGATTCACTTTTGAAAAACCATAATTTGCAGGTACTGCAACAGTGACGTTTTTCCTCTTGCGAAAGATGCTTCCTTCAACTTGGCTCTAATTCCATGTTAATGTTTAAGCCATTATTATAGATGTTTGCATTTCATTAGATAACAATAGCATAATCCAAGATCACTGAGAAATACACAATCACAAGAGACACGACATTTATCTTGGGAAACCCTCTAGGGGAAGAAAACCCAGCAAAACTTCCTTAATATATATAGCTAATACAATGCCAAGAGATCTCTATGCTAAAACAGAAAGTCCTCTCCAAGATATGCGCCACTCTCTCTTTCCTTTGCTGGTAACAGATCAGAAATTGTCTCTCAAACTGAGCAAGTGAGTTATAATCAAGTGAGGCGCTAGCCTCCTTTATTTATACATCTTTGGCACGTGTGAAGTGTCTCTTCACTGGCAGGGCCAACTTCTCCAGCTGGGTGGGTAAACCCACCTTTATTATATTTATGGGTCTTCTTATTAACTGTTGGGGCTGACTTCTTATTCTGCCTATTATAATTGTCTGTTGACCAATCCGCAAAAGGGGATTTGGTCCTATTACAATAACCGACATGATCAATCCACAATGAGGATTGATCCTATAAATAATATATCAAAAATATTAAGAATACTCTTTGCAGTTACAATATTTCAACATCTTCTTCTTCCTGTTGGGACACTATCCAGAATAGTGCCCCATCTTCTTACAGCGTGAGGTTTTTGGGAAGGATTTATCAGTATTCTGGGTCGCTAGGCCCAACCAGACCCGAAGATCCAAATTCCTTTCGACCCATTTGAGAGGAGACCAAGGCACTTCCAGTGAGACAGATCTCACACTTTTCTGATGGGTAAACCTCTCAGATTGTGCCAGTTTGTCAGTTGCAGTGCGTGGGGGTCTGGACATCTATCTGGGGTTCCGACCGAGCAGCAATGAGCCAGTGTTTCATATCAGAGGCTGGGAGATTGTGCTAGGGAGCATGGCGACCCATCTGAGATAGATCTCAGCCAATTTCGACAAGTATAGCCACCAGGGTGAGTTATCTAGTCTTCTGCAACAGTTTGGCAGCGTGTTTTTTGTTGTATGCAGCGCTGCATTTCATGCATGCAACGAAACTTCATTGCAGCTACCAAATCCATCTACTTATCGATATTTATCAATATTTTATTTGTATTCCAGTTAAGATCCTCATCTATATAGATCTAGTTGAAGAGATTTGTTGAGTTTCCGCATTTTGTCTTGTATTGTCCATTATATTGTTGAGTTGACTATAGTCTCAAATCTATTTGCATGCACTATATATAAACCTTAAAACACAGCAAAACGCATCCAGAAACCTTAGCACAATAGATCTGCAACATAGAGCCACAGAGTTAGTAGTTGATATCCTGATCCGAGGATCTAGGGATATTACACACTGGTCACCCAAGTCAAGAACGTCTATGTCCAAGAGATTGAGGCAAAGAAGAGTAATTGGTGTACCTACCCGAAACAAGAACAATACAGCATATATATAGCAATTTCCAAGTACAAGAATGATAACAATACCTCAATAGACAATAGACAATCAAGATATATGTTGGCTGATATGAAATTGCAGCAGGCTAAAGAGTTACAACAGCAATTAATGTTTTATAACAGCCACAAGAAATAGACTTCAGGATTGCTTGAAATCACAATAAAAACTTGGCATTTATTGAGTAGATTGATTAGCAATTCTTACAAGCAAATTCTGGGTAGGTTAGCTATGAGTTAAGTTATTATATGCAGCAAATTAGTGTGAATTAGTATGGCTGTAGCAATGTTTTGCAAGAGCAGCAACACAATTAGTAAATTTGGCTAAGCTAGGGTTAGTAAAAGTTAGTAGAAGCATATGAGAATAGAATATAAGAGTTGTTTGTTCAATCCTCCACAAGATAGAGCAAGTAGACAAGTGCCTTTTGGGCTTATGGAGTTATTTATAACAGCAGCAAATACTTGGAGAAATAAATGATAATAATGGTCTAATCATGAGAGATAAAGTCTTGAGGTGTTGGCTCTTCAAGGCCTCAAGCTCTCAGTCTTAAAGATGGAATTTTAGCTAGAGTGCAAGCTCTTTTGGGCTCTAGCAAATCCCTCTTCTCCTTCAACACTTGAAAAAGTATCTGTAACAAGCTCTAGAACAAAACTTCTAAAGTGCTAGCACTTTAGGGCTTTAGAAGCCTTTCTAGATAAGATCATTTTGACAATTAACAAGTGGAAAAAGACTAGAGAGAGGAAGAAGCACTTTATGTCTCTCTCCTAGGGTTTAAGAGCAAGCAATTTCATAATCTTAAACATGAACAAGTAAAATATACCATAACCATTTAAAGCATGAAAAGAAATTGTAGATTTTACTTACTTCACCAAGAATAATCAAGCAATAAACACCTAGTTACAGAAATTTCCACCAAAAATCATCAAAAAGCATCCATAGCAAAGTCTCCAAGTGGTGTGCATTAGTAAAATTCAGCCAAGGAGCCACTAAGGCGAAAATTTCAGACTTGTCCTCTCTTGTGTGAGGAGAGTTATCTGAAAAATGATTTGAGGCTAGCCATACTTATATGGGAAATCCTAGCCTCATTAACCCAAAAGTTGTGTCTTTTTACAAAAATGAGCCTACTACTTAATTTGCTCATTAAAATTACAATAAATTTAATTTTTACAAAGAATAACCCTAAAATGTTATCGCACAGTTTGTAGCTAGGTCAAATGGCTATGAAGTAGAAGGCAGAACTGGCGTAACAGGAACCTATCCCACCCAATGTCACCACGATGGGGAGGTTCTTTCTCTTTAGGGAGGTTAGGCCCAGGGGAGACGTCCCCGACAACCTGGAGTTTTGAAGAGGCAAAGGTTTAAAAGTCAAAATAAAGTTCCCCCTTCACAATCACCACCAAAAGCAGATACTCCGGCTAAACAGCCAATAATGAAGTGTAGGCCCAAATGAGAACACCTGCCCGAAACAAAGCAACAGAAGACTAATACATGCAGGCTATGATTTCAAAGGGTTAGTACTTCATAATACATATAACTATCTAATATCAGTACATAAGCAATAGATATTGACGAGATCAATGTTTATAAATACAACAATGAAATAATATCAATTCATCAATATATACCAAGATGATATATCAATCAATGTGTCAAACCAATCCTTTATTCAATAAATGCTCTTAAACCATCATCTAATTGCCTATGAAGAAAACTTGTTGCATCAAGATAGAATAACCAAGGATGAGACATCCAGGAGCAAAACGTTAGCCCCCTAGGGGCTTCTCCAACATGCCACACGTGCCACTACTGCCCAGTCTGCCTCCAAGAATGACCATGAAGCTGGATGACGTCATGGTAAGGATGGGGGCGCTCTGAGCCTTCCAAGGCCAACGTTCCACTGAAAAGGAGTCATTCCCCCTAGGTCGGGCTCTGCCAAAGTGCCTCTGGTGAAACGTCCTCTTCTTCTCCGGTGCAAAACCTCGATCAAACACTGTCGTGTCTCTGCCCCTCTGACGGAGTCTCAGCAACCATCTGATGGGCTCTTCAACCCCATGGAGGTCCGAACTAATCATCTCCCCATGTATACCGGTCCAAGTGGTACCTGTCCATCGGGCATGGTCCTGCACATCAAAAACTACGCCCTCCATGGGCTCATTAGTCACAAGGATCATAGCAATGTCAATCACATTTCATCATTAATATTATCAAACATATGCATAAAAACCCCGATATATCATTCAATAGCTCAAAGACTTTACAAAAACCTACAATACAAGGTCGAGAAAAAGGACAAGATACCCTATTGGGCTAGTATCCATAAGGAAAGGAAAGTTTCCAAGGGGTTTCATCCAACCCATGTAAACGAGGTGAAGTGGTTTAAGGGATGTCCAGACATACGGGTAGAGTGAAAGCCAGGGATGCATCATATTACCTATGGGTGCCTTTGTAGAAGGCGAGTTGTACCTGTCATGGATGCAATTTTTTCCAAGCCCCTTTTTTGCCTTTATTCTTTTCTTTATTTTTTTATTCTTCTTCTTCTTTTTCTTTTTATTCAAGGGCTAACCAGAGGACACTGCCTTGGCGTGGTGACCAGAGCTGACAGTGTTACCCACAAGTACTTTCACAGCGTTGATAAGGTTAGCTTGTGATGAGACCCCCTTTCCCTTGGCCATGCAACCAAAGGTCACTGCCCTGGCGTGGTAACCAGATAATGGCAAAGTCATATTGTTAGGTACCCATGAACCTAATAGGTTGGCTCGTGATGAGACCCCTATCCTCTTGGCTAGGTCTTGTTTATTATTTTCCGGGTCCCTCTTGTTTCTTGCTGAGAGGCTTTTTATTGCCTTCTTGGGGATTCCTGGGCGAGGTATCTCGAGGTTTTACTTCTAGGCTTTTATCTTTTACCAGCTGCTTTTACCTTCTGGGCCTTTAGACCCTTCTTCCCACAAGATAAGGTGCAACCCTACAAACAGATCAATCCAATGCCCGGACAAGGGGAATGGGATAAATGAGCGGGAGATAAGATGAAAAAGTGGTAGTATGATGGGAGCGAACGATGGCTCTTCAGAAATCCCCCCGATGGCAAACCAAAACCCATGGGTACAGGCTTGCTAGGACGCCCTATCAATCTCCCCAAAAATGGTCAAGTGGGTTAATGTAAGATCCAAGCAGTCGTCAGATGCATATATCCAAAGATTATAATGATCAAAGTGACACATACCATGATACCTGGACCAATTACCTCATGGAGCAAGAGCCTTTTCCGATACAAGACCAAGCCGATGGTGATGGATGTTGTTGTTGCTGACAAGACGAATCTGACGAAAGAAGAAAAGGATGGGCCCTCCAGGGCCATGCTCAGGTTAATCCTTCTCTGGTACTCCATGTCTAGGACCTGTGGGCCTCGAGACATGATCTCCTAGTTATCCCTAGAAATCAAGGATAACAATCCCTTCTAGGGTGATGTTGAGTTCTCAATGAAGGACGTTGGGCCTCCAAAGGCCACATACCATGCCCACACGTGCTAAAATCCTCATCAAGCATCTCCCACGTCATCTATCCATCAAACCCTAGCCCTAGGTGACATGGGCTATGAGGGTGACATCCAAGCCTCCAAAGGCTGGCATCCAAGTGTGGGAGGATGGGAACTAGTCTCTTGGGCCATGCTAGAGTGCCTCCAAAGGCAACAACCCCCTTTCTTCATTGTGCAACTAGTGATCACAAGCCTGCCCCATACGTGGGGTCTCTGCTCCAAAGCCCTCATGAAGATCCGAACAAGTCATCTCCTCATGAATACATGTTCTCCACGCAAGGTCATGCAAAGACAAACAGATACACCCTCCAAGGGTCCATAAGTCACAAGAATCATGCCAAGTAAGCCACATCTAATAATCAAACCACCCAAACATGTGCATCAAACCTCCTTTTTCAAACTAAACAAATGCTCAAAGACCTTATACAATTTGTCAAATTTAGGTGTGGGAGGGGTGTCAAGGCATCCTATTGGRCCAGTCGATCCTCAAGTCAAGTGTGTTTCCCAAGGGAAACCCATCTAAGCCATGTATGAGTGCGAGGTGGAGTGGGGTATAACTTTTGCGCAKGGGGTTCATGACATACAAGGGTTCGTATTGTCTCATTTATGGKTGMCTTCGTAGAGGGTGTGTTGCACCTTCGTTTTCAATGCAACCTTTTTCCAAGCCCATTTATTGTCATTAATTAATTGAAGTCCAAAACAATTGGGTACTATAAGACATGGAAAGAAAAGAGTACTRCAACATCACTTGAAGCTAGAGGTACACAGAGTGCCATATGCATGGAAAGAATGGGACACCGCATACGTGTACACACCTCAACAAACRGGACATCTATATARTGTGAGTTTGTTTTTGCAGGTCTTCAAATTCTTTTAGGAGAAACATTTCATCGTTCTCAAGACCTCTTGGACGAGCATCTAGAAGGTTATGATTTGGCTTTTATCTTTTGCTAACTACATTTCCCTCTGGGCCTTCAGCCCCTTCTTCCCATGAAGTGAGGTACAATCCCTTCTTGGTTCAGTACACCCAAAGATCCAAAAGATGAAGAGACGAAGGGAAGAAGTATGGAAAGTGATAAGTATGAGCGAGAATGGTACGATGACTCTTCAAGGAACCCCCAGTAGCACCCTATTCCCGAGGGTGACCAACTTACTAGAATGGAATGACACCCACCAAGGTTAAATAAGGCAAAAAGTATAATTTCCAAGCAAACATTCTATAATCAAGAAAAATTTGTTTGAAACATATTCAAATGCTTCAATTATTAGGGTGACACTTACCATGATACCGGACTTATTACCTCATGAAGCAAGACCTGTTGTCCTCTAGGGCCAAGCAGGTGTGATGGATGTTGCTCTGTTGTCGGTGATGTATGGTGGCGAATCAATGAATAGGAGGGGCCCTACGGGGCTATGGTAGCCAATCTAGCTCTCGACACTCCTTGTCTGCTACCTGTGGGCCTTGAAACATGATCTCCATGGTTACCCCTAGGGTGAAGGGGTTGTTGATTTTTCATTAAGCTAGGCTCAAGCATGAACTTCAATCCAATTTTAGCATTTTACTTGAACCATAGACAATTGCAGTTACACCATAAACAATTTGTTGCAATAACCAAGATCACAAGAAGAAAACACCATGCACAAGTACACAAGAAGTATCCTGGGAAACCCTTCTCAACAAGGGAAGAAAACCCAACCAATCCTTTGCTATATTCTTCAAGAGAAAGACCTCCCACACCATAAACCTAGCACACAAAAGGGTGCTCACAAACCCTAGAAGACTAGCGCCCAAGAGAGGTGCGCACTTCAGTGCTAGAATAAGTGCTTGCTGAAATTTCCAAACTCACATGTGTGTTATGATTCCTCAATGGGGAATTTACCTTTATTTATATTAGACTGAGCCTATCAAAAGTAGTGTCTATTGGCATAACAGGGCCGACCTCAATAACTCACAATATAATTAATAATTACCATATTAATTATCTTTTACATTAATTATCTTTCACTTTATGGTGGAGCCGACCTGTACCCTTTACATCACAAATAAGGTTACAAGTAAGTCTGACTCTTGGACAATATAGCAAGGGATCTCACACACCCACTAGTGCTCAGCCACTAGGGGCACATCCATCTGTGCTCAACCACAGGGATGTCCACATCTCTATCTCACTGCGTCTCACAAGAGAATCACACTCACTAGTGCTCAGCCACTAGGATCACGTTCACCTATGCTCAGCCACATGCACGTCCAACTTAGCAGATCTCTTTCTCACTGCATCTCATGGGAGAACCATCTGGAGCATCACATCATCTCAACTCTCTGCACAGAGGAAACCAGTACATCGTTTCATCTTCGTCTCAGAGAGAACGACACACCCAGCGCATGGGCTTCCTCACCCCACAGGGGCACACAACGTTCCATCTCTGTCTCAGAGAGGAACCACACACCCAGCTCATGGGCTTCCTCACCCCACACAAGGGCACAACATTCCATCTCCGTCTCAAAGAGGAACCACACACCCATCTCATGGGCTCTCTCTCAGGTCGACTCAGTCAGTCTGTGTCCTGGAGGATGTCTCACACAGTTGTAATCATCAACACTCCCTCTCAGCTAGGGAGGCATTCTCCACCAAGCCAAGTCTCTCACGGAAGTACTCGAACTTCATCTTCGCAAGCGGTTTGGTGAAGATGTTTGCAATCTGCTCATGTGTAGGAAGGTACTACATGTGTACTGTTTTCCTCTGCAGCATGTCTCTGATATAGTGATATTTTATCTCGATGTGTTTCGATCTATCATGAAACACAAGGTTCTCAGAGAGCTTCACACAACTCTGGTTATCACAATGAATAGTAGTTGGATCCATCTCATGATCGAATAAATCTTCAGAAGTTTGTGAAGCCACACTGTTTCGCGGACTACCACACTCAATGCTATGTACTCTGCCTCTGCGGTACTCAATGCCACAGAGATTTGTTTCCTGTTGCACCAAGAAACCATGGCAGACCCTAAAGTAAAGCAACAACCGAAGGTGCTCTTCCGGTCCACTGCGCTCCCTGCCCAATCTGCATCGGGATATCCTTGCAAGTTCAAGTCTACACTTGAAGCATATCTCAAGCCATATCCAACTGTGCCTCGTAGGTATCTCAATACATGTTTCACTGCTATCCAGTGAGTCTGTCTCGGTTGGCTCATGAACTGGCTAAGTACATTCGCTGCATAGCATATATTAGGTTTGGTGTTAACCAGATACATCAGTGATCCAATCAACTCTTTGTACAAGTGTGGTTCAATCTCTCCTGAATCAGCGTCACTCATTTTCTTCAAATCCATTACCATTGGTGTAGGCATGGATTTGCATTCTATCATACCGAACCTTTTCAATATCTCCACAGTATATTTTCCTAGACTCAGAAAAATCTCATCTGTCCTCTGCCATACTTCTAGTCCCAAGAAGTAATGCATCAAGCCTAAATCCTTCATCTCAGATTTAGCAGTCAATGCTTGTCTGCATTCAGCAATGAGTCTCTCTAAACCTGTGAGGAAAAGGTCATCCACATATAGGACCAAGATTAAGCACTCGTTGCCATCAATGTGATAATATAGGTTTGGATCAGCAGCACTCTTGTTGAAGCCCAAACTCATCAGAAATCCATCCATTTTCTCGTACCAAGCAGAAGGTACTTGCTTCAGTCCATACAGGGCTTTCTTCAACCTGCACACATGAGATTTTTCGTTGTGTATAATGAATCCTTCTGGCTGCTCGATATAAACTTCTTCCTCAATTTCACCATT
Organism: Picea engelmannii; assembly: GCA_009831015.1. Taxonomy (NCBI): domain Eukaryota; kingdom Viridiplantae; phylum Streptophyta; class Pinopsida; order Pinales; family Pinaceae; genus Picea; species Picea engelmannii. The sequence goes on from ML800577.1 coordinate 29,684, forward strand.
GAGAAAGGATGTCTTTACATCCATCTGATGTAGCTTCTAACCCATGGAAGCAGCTAGTGCAATGATAGAACGGATGGAAGTGTATCGGGCTACTGGAGTGAATGTCTCATCATAGTCAACTCCCTCTACTTGCGAGAACCCTCCGGCTACAAATATCGCTTTGTATTTCTCAATGCTTCCATCAGCTGCATGCTTGATTTTATAAATCCATTTGGAAGTCACTACAGATTTTCCTTCTGGTCTCGGAACTATATCCCATACATCATTTTTCAATATAAATTGATATTCTTCTATCATGGAATCTTGCTATACATGTTCACCTGAAGCTTCTCCATGACAAGAAAGCTCAGAGTCAATGATGTGGCTCATGGCTGAAAGGTAGCTTGAGAATCTCTTTGGTCTCTTGCTTTCTCTGGTTGTCCCTTGAGGGGTTGTATGTCCCTCTGCTTCCTGTAGAGTTTGTCGGGCCCAAGGAGGCCTTTTATGTCCTACTGCAATATCTCTGGGCATATCAACTGGAGCAACTAGATCAGCTGGAACAACTGGATCAATTGGAATAATGTTTGTCTCCCTCTGAACTGCTAAAGGGGGAGAAGGTATTGTCTCGCTGTCAATCTCCATCTGAGATTCTCTGGATCTTTGAAAGGCTATCTCTTCTTCAAATCCAACATCTTTGTTTATCTCAATCTGTCTCTGACCAGGGATGTAGATCTAATATGCCTTCAAAGATTCATTGTATCCCACAAATGTACCATTTCTCCCTGAAGGGTCTAGCTTGGATCTCTTCTCTTTGGGTACATGAAAATACACTGGGCACCCAAATATCATTAAGTGTTCAATCTCAGGCTTCATTTCGGTGAAGGTTTCTTTGGGAGTTATGTTCTTCAAAATCTGGTGAGGACTCATGTTCTGAACATATACTGTTGTCATGCATGCTTCTGCCCACAGAATCATAAGAAGACTTTGATCATGCATCATTGCTTTGGTTGCCTCAATGATGGTTCTATTCTTCCTCCTTCTCAAGTAGTTTTGACTCCCTCTGATTCAAGTGACTCCCTCTGAAGTCTGAAGGATAACCATCTTCCTTTGTTGTTAACTTGCCTGGAACAAGAAAACAAACGTAAGGAAACAAAACAAGAATATCTCCTAAAGGAGAATAATGAGTACATCTCTAGAATCAAAAACAATTTAAGGATTGTTGTCACAGCTATAACACCTACTTGTAATTTAGAAAACTTTAGAAATGTAGGTTAGAGGCATGATAATTAAAACAATCAAACCTGGAGTCTTCACTTCCGGTGTGTTGTTCCTCTAAATGCACTGAGATCCCGTGATTGCAGCAAAGATTCCCTCCTCCTGCACGTACCCTCATGACAATGATACAAATAATATATACAAGTGCATACCTGAGAGTGTTGATATGATGTCTCCAATTTGCACTTAGTTGATCTTTGATCTCTGACATCTTCATGAAGAAGATAGCAACGGTGTCACCTTTTGTCATCTTGACATTTTGAACTGAAGTTGCTTGATCCATCAAGCCTATCTTCCACGAGAGTTTTGTTCATCATATTTTCAGATTCTTCACAAACCCTTGACAACTGGGCTAGAAAACCTAACGACTAGGCTAGGCTAGCAACCTTAGGTTTTGTTGGGCTTATGACTGCCAACAATAAGACTTGAAAGTTAGAAGAACACTGGTGAGCTGAAGAGCTCCTTCAATGAGATACAGAAACCCTAATTCTGAAATTTCTGCAGAAAATTGCGAAACCCTAGAAACCCTAGGGCCAAAAAATCAAAATGCTCGGAAATGCAATCTAAAGCTTCCTGGAGGTGCGTTGAAGGAGGTCGTACACTCCTGTGCAGTTTTTAGCCCCAGCGTCCAAGTATTAAGTGTTGGAACCTAGGTTGCGGGTGAGTGCCCCCGCTCCTGAAGCGCGCTCCCTAAGGGAGCGTTTAGGAATCGCGTTCCCTGCCCAGGGAGCATTTCGCTCCCTACCCAGGGAGCTTTCGCTCCCTAAGGATTCCCCTTCAATCCGCGCATGTGAGGCAAGAGAGGGTATTTTTTTTTGTTTTGGGAGTGAGTGGGAACCAAGACAAGGTTCCATAAGAGAGGAAAAGGTATGGCTAGGGTTTCTAAGGGAATAAAACACCGAC
>ML800577.1:79299-116382 GCA_009831015.1 Picea engelmannii
CTTGCTTCTGACCTCGTTGTTAGATGTAAAGCAAGATGACTCCTTGCTTCTGACCTAGTTGTTAGACGTAAAGCAAGATGATGTGTTCCTTGCTTCTAACCCAGTTGTTAGACGTAAAGAAAGATGATGTATACCTTGCTTCTGACCTAGTTGTTAGACGTAAAGTAAGATGTGACTTGCACTGAGCTACCAACTTAACAACTGTGACATAGAGCCAGTACTGTGATGGGCCAACCTAGTGCTGTGATGAGGTATCACTTTATACTGATACATATTGATGTAGATGATGATGACATTCCTTTGAGAATGATGATGCTGCCGATGAAGAAAACTTCTGATGATTTATAGATACGCCAGCCAAGATGCTGTCGATGATGCTGTCCTCCCACTTGATGCTGTCGATGATGCTGTCCTCTCTCTCTCGCATGATGTTGTTGAAGAATACCCTTCTTGTTAAGGGGGAGTGTTGAAATATTGTAACTGCAAAGAGTATTCTTAATATTTTTGATATATTATTTATAGGATCAATCCCCATTGTGGATTGATCATGTCGGTTATTGTAATAGGACCAAATCCCCTTTTGCAGATTGGTCAACAAACAATTATAATAGGCATAATAAGAAGTCGGCCCCAACAGTTAATAAGAAGACCCAGAAATATAATAAAGGTGGGTTACCCACCTAGTTGGAGAAGTCGGCCCTGCCAGTGAAGAGACACTTCACACGTGCCAGAGTTGTATAAATAAAGGAGGCTAGCGCCTCACTTGAACATAACTCACTTGCTCAGTTTGAGAGACAAGTTCTGATCTGTTACCGGCAAAGGAGAGAGAGAGTGGCGCATATCTTGGAGAGGACTTTTTGTTTTAGCATAGAGATCTCTTGGCATTGTATTGGCTATCTATATTAAGAAAGTTTTGCTGGGTTTTCTTCCCCTAGAGGGTTTCCCAGGATAAATGCTGTGTCTCTTGTGATTGTGTATTTCTCAGTGATCTTTGATTATGCTATTGTTATCTAATGAAATGCAAACATCTATAATAATGGCTTAAACATTAACAGAAGAAGGGTGGTATTGCAACTATAGTAGAGGAGGCAAAGTTTCATACTTTGTTTGAGAGAGAGTGTGCTTTCCTCATATGCTGGACTTCAGTTGAGATGGCACCCAGTATTTGGTATATAGACAGCGGGGCTTCGAGCCACATGATTGGAGTGAGGGAGCACTTCACTGATCTCAGAGACACAAAGGTCAGGATGGAGATTGCTCTTGGTGATGACTCCTTGGTCAAATTTGCTGGGATTTGCATTGTTACCTTTCAAATAAACGAGATGCCACCTATATCCGTTCTCTATGTCCCTGGGCTAAAGAAGAATTTGATTTCAGTTTCCACCCTCCAGGATAGGGGTCTTGAGGTGTCCTTCAGAGGGACAAAGGTCTTCATACACCCTAAGGGGTCCTCTGTCACCTCAGGACAGGTGATTGGAGTGAGGGATTGGGAAATTGTTCAGATTGCTTTTTCAACCTCTTCATGCCTTGGCAATGAGTAGTGACAACAACAGACAGTTATGCGAGTTATGGCATCGGAGGATGGCTCACCTTCATCATGGGGCTCTTGGAGGACTGGGAGAGGTTGTGACAGGAGTGCCATGGATCAGTACAGAGTATCAGGATGTTTGCAAAGGGTGTGTGCTTGGTAAGTTTACCAAGGCCTCGTTTCTCCGCAGTGACACCAGGTCCGTTGGGATACTGGATTTAGTACACATAGATGTGTGTGGGCCCATGACTCGGGTGTCCTTGAGTGGTCGTGAGTACTATCTCACATTCAATGATGACTGCTCAAGGAAGACCTGGATCTATTTTCTGAAGACCAAGAGTAAGGTCTTCAAGAGGTTCCAAGAGTTCAAAGTTCTTGTGGAGAACCATACTGGAAAGAGGATCAAGGTCTTGCGGTCAGATAGCGGAGGAGAGTATTCCTCCACTCAGTTTGTAGACTTCTGTGCCCATGCCGGGATCAGAAGACAGATGATCGTACCCTACAACCCCCAGCAGAACGGGGTTGCCGAGAGGAAGAACAGGGCGATCACATGTGCAGCAAGATCCATGCTGCATGATCAGAGTTTGCGTCTTTACCTATGGGCAGAGGCGAGTGCTACTGCAGTTTACCTGCAGAATAGGAATCCCCACAGGATTTTGGGGAAGATGACTCCTGAGGAGGCCTTCGCTGGTAGGAGGACTGATGTTGAGCACATCAGGATTTTTGGGTGCTTGACCTATTTTCATGTGCCCTCAGAGAAGAGGAGAAAGCTAGACCCCACAACCCAACAGGGGATTCTAGTTGGATACTCAGAGGTTTCCAAAGCCTACCGGATCTACATTCCATCACTGAGGAGAGTGGTGGTGAGCAGAGATGTCAGATTTGAGGAGGGTAGGGCTTTGAAGAGATCTCTCGAGTCGAGAGTCAGTGTGGAGGATGATGCAGAGGCACTGATTGATGTCTTAGAGGGAGCACAACCTTAGGTTTTTGGTACGCCAGTTTTAGGGGTGACAAGGTCACCTTGCACAACTTCAGGGTCATAGTCAGAGGGTGTTTAGTCAGAGGGGGCAAAGGCTTCAGGATCTCAGAGTGTTGAGACTAGACCTGAGGCAAATACTCTTGGGCAGGGAGACCTTACTTCTCCATTGACTACTTTCGGGAAGAGGAGACCTAAATGGTTTTAGGAGACCCTGAAGGAATCCAAGGAGAACGTAGGAGAGCCCAAGAGACAGTTCAGAGAGAGTAGGCCTCCAGTGAGGGTTGGATCCTATTTGGCTTTAGTGACAAGTATCTTTAATACTGAGCCACAAACATTTGCGCAGGCAGTGGACCAACAGGTTTGGCGAGAGGCCATGCTGGAGGAGTAGGACTCCATTTTGCGCAACGATGTTTGGGATGTGGTTCTGAGGCCAATGGGGAAGTCAGTTTTGACTTCGAGGTGGTTGTACAAAACCAAGTCTGATGCAGATGGCAGCATAAAGAAACACAAGGCCCGATTTGTGGCACGAGGATTCTCTCAGATAGAGGGAGTCCATTATGCTGAGACATTCGCACCAGTTGCGAGATACACCTCGATGAAGAGTATTAATTCCACAACGACGGAGATGGGTTGGAACATACATCAGATGGATGTGAATACCGCATTTCTAAATGGATTTATAGAGGAGGAGGTGTACATTGAGTAGCCACAGGGGTTCAGGTGAGTGAGAGGGAGTCTCACGTGTGCCTTTTGAGAAAGACACTTTATGGTCTGAAGCAAGCTCCCAGAGCTTGGTATTCACGTATTGACACATACTTGCTTTAGATGGGATTCGAGAAGAGCGATGCTAATCCTAACCTCTATTACATCATTAGAGGTGAGGGCATGCTCATTCTCATTCTGTATGTGGATGACTTGTTCATCACAGGAGTAGAGGATCTCATAGCTGAGTGCAAGCTGGGACTTGCATCAAAGTTTGAGATGAGTGACATTGGGTTGATGCACTATTTTCTCGGTATGGAGGTATGGCAAGAGGAGGGACACATATTTCTCGGGCAGGGGAAGTATGCTGTAGATATTCTGAGCAAATTTCAGATGGAGGACTGCAGACCTATGCCGACACCCATGGTTACCAACTGGAAGAAGCTTAGTGCTTCAGATTCCCAGTTGGTAGATGCTACAGTTTATAGGCAGTTAATCGGTTCACTTATGTATCTGGTCAACACCAGACCAGATATTTGTTTTGCCGTGAACACTCTCAGCCAATATATGGTAGAGCCGAGGAGTGTTCACTGGATTGGGGCAAAACATGTGTTGAGGTACATTGCTGGGACAATTGATTTTGGCTTGGACTATATTAGAGGTGATGGGGTCAGTTTGGTTGTCTACACCGACTCAGACTGGGCAGAATGTGCTACTGATAGGAAAAGCACCTTAGGGTGCTGCTTTTGTTTGGGGTGAGGACTTGTTTCCTGGTTCAGTCGGAAGCAGAAGTCAGTTGCTTTGAGTTCCGTCGAGGCAGAGTACATGGCGGCCAGTGAGGCCATTTGCGAGGCTATTTGGCTTTGTAAGATGCTGGTAGGATTATTTGGTCAGGAGTTGCCACCGACCATCATACACTGCGATAATCAGAGTTGTATCAAACTCTTTGAGAATCCAGTTTTTCATGATCGGTCGAAGCACATTGATATCAAATTTCACTTCATCAGAGATTGGGTTTAGAGAGGGGTAGTACAATTATAGTATATACCGACTGGCGAGCATATTGTAGACATTATCACCAAGGCCCTGCCAAGGGGCAAACATGTCTACTTCAGAGATAAGATGGGCTTGGTGAGAAACACTTTCCTCGGTAAGAGGGAGTGTTGAGATTTGTGTACCTTGGGAAGTGGTCCCCTTGTTTTTTGAGCTTCTAAACACAAGTGGGAAGAACTATGTACTTTGTGCCTTCTACTTTATGTCTAATTTCACTTTGACTTAGGAGATTTAAGTCAAAAGTGAAATTTGGTCATTTTAGCCTAAATGACTATTAATTCACTTTGTGGGTGAATTAGGAGACATAAAGTGAACTTAGGGAACTTAACCCAAAGTGGGTTTTTGAGTGAGATTATTATGGGATGATCTCGACCTTAGATTGGAGATGAGATGGGATGATCTCATCCATCCAATATTTAGGTTTCCTTATGGAGGTTCAAGAGGGGCGCAAAGGGCAAAGAGGAGCTCATTCACTCTTATGTTCACTTGGAGAGTTTGAGAGAGAGCATTGAGGAGAGGATGGTGGCTATGGTTGAGGAAAGCTTGGGCGCCCCCATTCATGGAGGTAGCTTGGAGGCTTAGATCCTCATTTATTTGTGGGAGTTGTTCTTGCTTGGAGGAGGGTGCACTTGAGGAGGAGGGTGCACTTATAGTTGGGAGGTCTTGCAGTGGTCAGATTGCTTTGAGGACAGTTTCAGTGGAGAGGTACCTCACATATTCAGAGTTGTGTTCAAGGGTGTCTCCATCAGAGCTTCAGGGAGCAAGGGCGCTTCATTTCAGTGGATTGGGCAACTTGTGAGGAGGGTGCACCATGCTAGGGCACATCTCTACCTCTTGGACTTTTGTTGCAGCTTGAGACAAGCTGCTATTGTATCAGGTTCATTTGTTTCATGTACTTGTTGTATTCCACCTTCTATTCTCCACATATATACATTCATATTCCAAACTGGTTTTCCCTGGGAGGTTTTATCTAGGGTCATGTTGACCAAAAATACCTGTGTTCATTTTCATGTATGCTAGTGTTTAGAACAACATTATTTCAGCAGTAAAGATCTCTAGGCGTGTTACATATTTTATGGTATGCATGTGCTAACCTTTTGGTGACAAAAACTACATGCTAGAGCACCTAAAAGGCCTATGTAATCGTAACAAAACAACTATGAAGTTCTTGAACAGTTTGTTGTTATAAAACAACAACAATCCCTTGTTTGACAGTTGAAACTTGGAGCCAACTTGAGGTCAAAGACATACCTAGTTGGCAGCTTGTTAGGACCTGAAAAATCTTTAGAAGCATGCTACATCCTCTCTCAAAGTCATCACTGGCATTCAAGTGGTAACAAACCCCATCATCTCCATCAAACCCTATCATGATGTCATCAGCTAAAATCCCAGTGTCCAAGGTGCAAGGGTTGGCATTCAAAGAGGAGAAGGCTGTGCATCATCTCTGGGTGTCCTCCAATCATCTCCTTGTGCAACGTCCGCCATCCAGTGGAAGATAACCTCTAGGGTGTAGAGCCCAAGGTGTGGGATTTCTTCGCATCTTTGTGCCACCATGACCAAATCTGTCAAAATCAAGCCTATCTAACCATTGTCCAAGGTCATGAAGATGTGAAAGCCTATGTCTGAACAAGTGACCGGGTGACTCACTGCTCTGCATCAGATGTGCCAAATCCTGCAAATAAAAGCACATTGTCCCGAGTGAAATCCTCGGGTGTCCTTTAAAGGACCATGTTAGGGGCATCCAAATCAAAGTAGAGTATGACATCAAGTAAACCAATGTTCATAAGATATAGTAGTCCTTGAATCATGCAAAGTAAGCTGTTACTTAAGATATAAGCCACATTAATAATTCACTTCAGTATCCCCTTCAAGTATCACATCGGCTCAGGACTTTATGTAAGTTGGCAAGTTTGAATATGTGAGGGCCTTTATCAAACCCTATTAGGTGTGCCAACTGAAACAATGAAAGAAAAGTCCCAGGTAGAGGGATAGGTCCCAAGGGAAACAGTGAAAGAAAATAACCCTTCAAGAGTAAGTGTGATAGTGGTACGTGTTGGGCTTACTTCATGGCTTATGGTGTCATTTAATCCATTTATATGAGTGCCTTTGTGGAGGGTGCGCTTGCTCTTTAGTTACCACTTTCTAAGTGCTATTTTTAAGAAACCCCTTTATTTGCGTTTTTATTTGTCCTCTTATCATTTTTGCAAGTCCCCTTTTATAAGGTTTTAAGCTGTAGCATCACTACTTGGGACTGGGGTGAGCACAGAAAGGGTAGAGATCAAGTTTGGACTGGCTTTTGAGAGTCCTGTGCTATTATTCCTTTCTTTCTTTAGCATCATTCTTTTAGGAACAACTACAATCAACCTCTGGGCCTTTAGCCCCTCTTCTCATGAGAGAATGGACCATGATCCATTACCGAAGTTTAGTACACCGTGACAGGCTCTAGGATGGAAAGTGTTAAGTATGGTTGGGAACAAAACATTACCCTTGTGAGGCCCCTCCAGTAGTACCCCTTTTCCTTGGGCGGTGATAACACAGGACTAGGGCACAAAAGTTGGCCACCAAGGTGAAACAAGGCAACAAACATAATTTCTTGAGCCAATTATCCATTATCCAACTGCAACCGATGATCCTCATCCACATGCCTGGTAAATCAAGCACAACAATTCCCATGAAAGAAGGACTAACATACCTCATGGTGACGTTGGCTTACCATCTCGCATACACCGAGTCGATTGGATGTGATGAACTTGGTTGCTTTGTAGTAGGAAAAGGCCATCTGAGGGGGGCTGTTGGGCTGCTATCCGTGGACATGTTGATCATCATCATGGTCGAGATCATTGTCTCCATTGTGGGCCATGAGACATGATCTCCTCTAGTTACCCCTAGGTATGGGGGGGTAACAGGGCCCAAGCATGTGTTTTCTATGCAGAGTTGAAAGAGAAACCATAATGCATTTGCTAATGGATTGTCCTTTTTCCAAAGAGGTGTGAAAGGAAGTTATTAGTTAACTAGGAAGTGTACGTGTTTGGGAAGGGAACTTTCGTGTCAATGGGTTGAAGAAATGGATGTAGGATCCTTCCCTGTCTAGGCACAAATCTTTTCCTTGTGTAGTATCATAGGCTATTTTGATCACAAGAAACATGTTTTTGTTTTAGGATAAATCTAACTCCCCCCTAGAATTTTTCAGCATATAAATAATATTTGTTATGATCTAAAGGCAACTCCCATGCTCAAAGTTCTAAAAAATAGTGAGCCCCCTATCATAGATAAAACTATTGGTTGGCGCTTCTTTGACAGGGCAAGGTAGGGAAACCTTATGCCTTATGGAGGGGTTATTTCATGTTTCAAATATTTTTTGTTTTTCTTTTAGTATCGATATTGAAAATGACGGTAACAATTGGTTTGAACCGTATAGTAAAACTTTCCATGTGAAGGCTTTATTTTGTTAGAGATTGTTCTTTCTTGGAATTTTCCTATGAGGCAGTCTTCTGGTATAAGGATACCTACATCTTCCCCAAGCTCAAGTTTCATCTTTTCCTTTATAAGTTTGATATGGTATTGTTTTCTTCTTCTTCTAGGGCCTTTTCCTTCCACATTTGTTCATTTTCTTTCTTTCTCTTGTTCATCCACTCCAACTAATTCCTCCAAAGACAGGTTTTGTAAGCTAGATTTAGAAGGAAAGAAATTTCTATAGGGCTTACCTATTAATTCTTTAAAGATTTATCTAGGGCCTTCAAACAATGGTCTATGAATTTCTCCTTCTTAGATTTCATTTATCCCATGATTAGAACTAGATTTCTTCCCTTGCAACTCATCCTTTTCTCTACTCAATTTTTTGCTCCTTGGGTTGTGTTTCTCCTATTGTTGAGGTGATGTTGAAAGGTTTTAGTAAAGGCTCCCATTGATTTGAGCTCCCACAAGGCCTCATCATGAATTCTTGGCTCCAATACTTGCAATGATTTCATATCATATCATCTATTGGAGTTTTCCTCCTATTCTCACCATGATTAGCCTCTTTGTTTGATGGTAAAAACATGGTACCAGGTCAAAATCGTCCACAGGCTAAATCTTTTGATATCACCGAGATTACCTTCATATCTAGGTGGCACTCACCGTCGAGATCCCATTGTGCATTCCAGGTTGTTTATGCTAAACTTAAGGTAAACAAAAGTTAGGGTCTTCAACAATCTTTTAGCCTCGAGCCTTTTTAGCCCATAGCACTTGTTCAAATACTGCGTGTTACTTTTAACCAAGCTTTGGGCCAGGTTACTCTGTCAAATCCTTTCTTTCTTCAACCTCTTTTAACCTCCATACATTTAGAATTTCTTGTTGTGACGGGAAAATGTAGTACTTGCACAAAACTTCTAGTGGATCTAGAATAAAAGTTGCTAATTCTTCTTTGTCCATCTCTCCTTCTGTAGAAAAGCCATATATATGTATGTATCCTACATATTCTATTTTGGGGGTTCTACATATTGTGTATCAAATGTAGGTATCTTGCATCCTTGTATTGTGTGACTTAGCACCCTAGTAATCTATTTGAGGACTTAGTTAACATAAGTGGTCTTGTACACAATATCAATACAATATCAAATGACCAAAGTGTCAAACGTTATTACACAACTATGAGCTTACATGGAAAATAGCTCATAAACATAGTTTTACTTGCATAGATGAAAATATTGTGTTTAGATACACAACATGCCCTCTCCCTTGAAAAGATTTGTCAACAAAGTTGGAGGACCAAAGAGTAACTTGGCCATGTGACTTCTTCCTCTTGTGCTTCTTTGGCCTTTGATTGAATACAAGCATATGCATCCTCTCAATGGATAGGTGCTTTGAGAATGGTATTCTTTGATGACCTTGATGAACTCATTCACTATAATCTGTTTAATATGCTCAACGAGGTCCAAGTATGGCTCTACCAAGATACTGGAACAATGTGATTAGAAATGTCATCCACATGTGGAAGTTGGAACATTGGTTGTAGAGTTGGATGGAACATTTCCAATGGAGAAGATTCAAAGTAGAATTTATCTTTTACCACTTGCTCGCCTTCAATGATTTGTGTTTTCTTTTCAACCATTACATTTTGCACACTAGGAAATTCATCATAGAGAGTAAGAGATTCATCAAAGAGAAGCTGAGAGATCTTTGCCTCTTGTAAATCCTTCTCACATGGAGATTTTTCACAGAAAGGAGGAAATTTCTCAAAGAGAAGCTGAAAGTAGTTATCCTCAACTAGTTGGAAGATTTCTACACTCTCCTTGTACCATTCCTCATAAGCATTGTTGAGGTCTAGCCAAGAATTTGTCTTTTATATATTCTTGTATATTGCGTTCAAGAAGAAATTTATCACATACATTGAAAGCTATTTTCAACACTTTTATCCTGGCCTTTATATATGCCGCATTTTTTTTGAGCTAGGGTTTGATACTAGAAATAAAAGACAACCTGCATTTAATAGATCTCCCTTACTGATGTAAATCTAAATCCAAGTTTTTGTGGGCAAGTAGATCTACACTTCAACCAACACAAATAACACCTAATTTTCTTACCATGATTGAAAGTTATCATGATTTTCTCCCCTTTTCTAGGGTCTTAAAGCTGAAAACAGAATAGTTAATTTTAGAGCTTGTTTCTTGTCCTATTTCATAAGATTCCTTGAAAGACCATTGATTTTAAAATGTTTTGATCTACGATGCACGACATTCTTCATTGGAATGTCCGTAAGTTTTGTGACAAGTACAATACTTCTTCTATTTCCTGTGGAAGGTGTGGCATTGACGAGTCCCTTATTTTGTCCACTATTGTTAGGCCGAGCCTTGATAATGTAAGGGGAATGTTAACACTTGAAATTGGAAGGGCTTCAAGGTAATCGGAGAATGTACACTGTCACCTCATACGATCTCCTTGCACTTTGGGTTAGTGCTTGCTAACCATAGGGGGGAATCGTTATGCAACTTGTAAGTGAAGTGTGAACCCTAAAGACAACAAAACACTGCCAAGCTGCGATAAAAGATTGCTGTAATACAAAATATCAGACCTGTAATCTGCATAAAGACACCCTAATCAGCAAGACAATCCGCAGATTCACACCTAAGCGGATATTTCAGTCTTGGGAAATGTGTAGATCTGCTGTCAAAACATGAAACGCTGCTCTTAAAAGGGCAGATCTGTGTGCAGAAAAGTAAAAAACAACAATATGAATTATCAAAATTAAGAATAGTGACCTAAGTGCCTTGAATCTCGTTATCCCTCATATATCATGAGGTATTTGATCTAGTTGAAGATCACGCTAGGCAGGTTGCTCTTGGAGTGTTGTGGCTTTGAGCCATATCTTGTTATCAGATGCACAGATATCAGTTGCTATCAATTGGCATTTTCCTTTACATGAGACAGTCAGATACAGAATTTTTGATGGCGTATCACGATGTATTGAGGGAGGATTTAGCTTCTGCACACACTTTCGTTGACACTTCACTTGTGACTTTGTTGACCACCTATGGGTGGGTGCTGAGGTGTCTTGAGTAGGAGTGTTGGTTTGTACGATGGTGTACTTACTATCTCCCCCCTCCCTAGAGCACATCACCATGGGGGGATTGTTTCTATGGTTTATTATTGGTATACTATGGTTAAATGAGGTGCATTATGTTCCTGGTTGGCATCATCATCCCTTGTTTGGAGGTTTGCATCTAGCACATGTGGTGTTTGAGGGTCTTGCATAGCATTGCTCACACATTTGATTGACCCTTGGCACATTTATGGAGAGGGATATCCATCAACTAAGGGTTTTCCTAAGTATTATTGGTTAATTATTGGTCCTTGATGTGGTGATATAATTGCTTGGTATGTTTGCATGGGTTCCTAAGGTTTCACTTTGGATTATTGCTTCATTATTTTGATTGGTGAACCTTGAGTTAATGTGCCCTCCCTTTTGTGCATATTTTCTTGGAGGATGGTCCTTAGTATTCCATCCAATCCTTTGGCAGAGCAAGGTTGCTAGTTTCATCAGAAAGGCATTAAAGTTTAGATACACATCATAAGACTCCCAATCCCTAGGTAGAGGTCTTGGGTGCTTGAAATATCATAATGTTTACTCTTTATCTAATTGGCCTTGGAATCGTAAAATAGATTATATTTCTAACTGGTGTAGTTGGACTACGTCCCAGCTCTGTCTGATGCTCTCTGAAAGTAAAATTTAAATAACTTGTCTTTTTACTGGAGCATGTAAGCACTTGATGTGGTTAAGACAACATTGTCCCTCTCTCCATTGACTCTATTGCTTCGAATTCCAGGGGTAGAGGATACTTATTGATCATACTTCATGAAAGTAAATTGTCAGCAATTGTTCGAGTGCCAGCAGTCATTATGGCCTTTACAGTTGTTTGGCCTGCCACTTTTTTGGACTGCTGGTCCTTTGGCAAGCTATCATCGTATAAAGTTGGTGGATTCCTGTGCTGGTAATAGAATCATTAGTTTTGAGACATTATTGAAGGTTCAAGGTCAGAAACAATGTAGATAGTACTTGTAGTCTACAAATTGCTCTTTACAATTTATCTTCAGGCTTAATCATATGCCATTCTTTCAGTAGAAGGTCTATAGATTATGCCTGGAAAGCTCATAAGCATTATTGTTTGGTTTGAAAGTATAAATTTGGAGTTTCTCTATGATCTATGTGGCCCTCAAAATGCACAAGTCAAGTGTTGTTACATCATCTGACACCATATGTTGTTTTGCTGCAGAAAGTAGTTTCTTTAATTCAGGATATAGCAGCTGAAGTATGTCATGAAGATTCAAAATCCCAGGGGGTAGGACCAGATTCTGATGGCAGGAGCAAGCGACTTTCTCACGATGTGAGTGCTTTTGTTTAACCATCTGAACTAATTTCATCTAGTTGTGCATGGTATTACTATTTTCATTCTCTTCATTCTCTTTATTGAAAAAAGGACTAGTGTCCGGAAAAGATTTACAGAAATGGAAAAGCAGAACTGCAAGGTAATTTCTATTATCTGAACTATAACAGAAGAACTGGTATCACTCCCAAATGGAGTTATTTTACGTCTGCCCAGTTAAGGAATTAGAATAATTCTGGTTATAAAGGTTCCGTTATCTCATGTAGAATATGGCTAGTATGTTTATGATGTAATATCACATGAATTCATTAAACTCAAATTAAACAAAATTATTTTTCTCATGCGAGTTTTTTCCGGCCGTTCTCTTTGTACTAACTGTTAGAGAATCTTCATTTGAATTTTCATGGAACATGCTATAGGAGAGAAGAATCTACCCTCTGCAGGCCATGTCCATACATAATATGATCCAAGCATGCAACAATAGCATGGAACTTTGAGGGATAACTCCCTTGAATCCGTTGTCATTAAATTATATAACAACACATGGTTATAGTTATAAGTACAAAACTGTGGTAAAATTGCAGACTGGAGACCAAAAAATAGATCTTCATCCTTTTTATATATGTAGTCTAAAATAAGCTTATTGGAAATATTTTTTCTCACATGAGGAATGTTATTGACAGTTTGTAGTTTGGGCAAAGCCCAGCCCAAACACCAAGTGTGTGACACAACTGGGAACACCTATCACTGTCACCTCAATAGATGTCCCCCTCCTTTTAGTGAAGGACAAGTCCAACACAAGGGAGGCTTCCCGGTGACCCTAGGGGGATTATGATAGGAGAAGCAAGATGCTCAAACGAACCCCTATAGGTCAAGGTCAAGGATGAGAATGAGGCTTGGGGAAAGAGTCTTAGCAGCTAATAAATGGTTGCCAAGGTTATATACCTGCAAAACAATGGTAGACCTGTCCGAACAAGATGATACAAGCCTCAAAACCAATGGGGAATCAGCAAGAAACCTTGCTGTCCCAAAATTGCAGCAGTATGGAAATATATATCAGCAGTAAAGAGACTATGACAGCTGCAAATTAAGCCTTCAAAATCTAGTGTATGATGTTGGACAATTAAGCTAGCAATTATTAGACAACCTTCCAATATTTAGACCAAGACTTTGATAGCAAGAGAGGGCTGTTATTAAGTGTTATCAACAGAGTTTCATAACAGCCTTATGGCTGTAGCAAACTTTTGGTACAACAACAAATTCTAGCCACTCAAATCCACAAACAATCCACCCAAACAATAGCCTTTAGATAATAGATGAATTATGAAAGCTTGCAAGTAAATTTCAGCGGTAGAAAAGTGAGTAAAAAGGTAGAAGAGAGTGAGTTTGGTGCAGCCCTATTGGCTGTAGCTTAATGTTTATTATAGCAGCTAGATTACTTGGCGAATCAAGAGACGCCCTTACGGCACAAGATAGCTTAGAGTATGTAAATTTCATTTCCAAACTTAAACAATTCAATTTCCCTGAAATCCCGTTTACCAATGCAATAATATTCAATCTCCAAAGCAAAGATTAGTGTCTTATCTATTGGGTAATGGAGTCTCTTGTTTATGAGCTAGGGTTTATTACTCCTCTAGGCGTGGAAGCCTTTTTACTCCCTAGAGTAAACAAACCTTACCAAGGTAAATCTAAGAGGTAAACCTTTTTACTCCTTGTAGCAACCTTTTTTAAATAGCCTTTTCAATGACAATAAAAGAGAGATCCTTGATGGAGGGTGTATGCCTTTATAGTCCTGCAAGGGTTTAACAAAATAGCCTTGAAATCAAGAAGAAACACATACAATTGCAGAAATTCCTTACCTAATCCAAGAAATAACATGAAAAACCTTTACTTATCAAGATATTCCAACCAATTGCCAAGAAACAAGCACCCAAGAGAAGTCGCTAGCCTTCCTTCAACAATTAGACAAGTAAATTATTCATTTGCACAAGAGACAAGAGAGAGCAAATTGCCCAAGTAGGGAGAAAATTTCAGCCAAGAGTTATGTAATTCTCAATTGAGTTCCTGTCTAAAATGAAAATGAGATGACCTCTATTTATACGAGGTCATCTAGACGAATTTGTCCACATAAGAAAGTCAACAACAAATTAAAGGAGGGGTGACCCCCTTTATTTGCCTCTACAATTTAAAAAACAAAATTTACATAAAGTAAAACCCTAAAAAGGGTGATGTCATGCCCTAGAAGGGTGATGTTGAGCCTCAAAGTGAGACGTTGAACTTCAAGATGCAAATCGTTGGGCCTCCAAAGGCTGTGCGTCAATCTCTCATGTGTTGGAGTGTCCTGCCATGCATCTTCTTCCTTCAAACCACATCACAGCCCCTCCAAAAACATCAAGCCCCTCAAACCCTAGCTTCCACATGACGTCAAGGGCATAGGAAGTGACATCCTAGGCCTCCAAAGGCCAACATTCAAGTGCAAAGTGCTATGATGTCATCCTCTATTGCTGTCCAAGTGCCTCCAAAGGCAATACCCATCATCTCCAATGTACAATGGCTTTGGGGTCCTCTACGCATCCTGTGGGGCATGGCATCCACCCTTGGGTTTTTCAACCACTATGAAGTTCGAAATGGCATAGTTCCTCCATGGAATAGATTACACCTGGCAAGGTCCTACAAAGACAAACAAGTACGCCCTCCAAGGGTCCACAAGTCACATGTATCATTCCAAGGAATCCACATTTAATAAAAGAACCACCCAAACATGTGCATTAAATACCCGCTTTTCAAACTAAACAAATGGTCAAAGACCTTATCAAATTTGCCAAATTTAGGTATGGGAGGGTTGTCATAGTGCCCTATTGGGTAGATCAATCCCCAAGTCAAGGAGTGTTTCCCAAGAAGATTCTCTCTAAGTCATGTAATGAATATGAGGTGGATAGGGGTATGTCTTTTGGGCATGGGGTTCTTGACATATCAAGGGCTCATATTGTCTCATTTATGGATGCTTTTGTGGAAGGTGTGCTGCATCCTCATTTGCAATGCAAAATTTTTCTATGCCCTTTTATTTGCCATTAATTTATTATGGTCCAAAACATTGAGTGCTATGTGCAATGGAAAGTAAGGAGCACTGCAATGCCATTTGGAGTTAGGAACACATTCAGTGCCATGTGCAAGTAAAGTAAGAGACACTGCAAATGCATTCCCCCAACAAGCGAGACGTTTATTAATTATGCGTTCTCTTTTTTAAAGGTCCTTCAATTTTTTTTACGGAGAAGTGTTTCATTGTTCTCAGGACCTTAGGGCGAGCATCTAGAGGGATAATTTTATGGCTTTTAACGTTTTCCAGCTATAACAACTTTGGGCTTTTAGCCCCTTCTTTCGATGAAATGAGGTACAAGCCCTTCTTCTGGTCAATAAGCTCAAAAACCCAAAAGATGAGGAAATGAAAGGGAAGAGGTGTGGAAAGCGATGAGTATGTGTGGGAATGGTATGATGACCCTTCGAGGAGACCCCCTAGTAGCAACCTTTTTTTTTAGGGTGACCCACTTACTAGGAAACCATGTCAACCGCCAAGGTGAAATGAGACAAAATGTACAATTTCCAAGCAAAAGTTTTCATAATCAAGAAAGGACTCTTTGCAACATGCTCAAATGCTTCAATTATTAAAATGACACTTACCACGAGATCGAACTTGTTACCTCGAGAAGCAAGACCTGCTGTCCTTTCGGGCCATGCTGGTGTGGTGGACGCTGCTGCTGTCGATCAATGGTGATGTGTGGTGAGAGGAAGGGCTTTGTCTGGTCTTCTGGCTATCGACAGTCCATGTCTTCAACTTGCGGGCCTCGAGGCATCATCTCCTTAGTTACTCCTACCCTGGGGGGGTAACATCTGGCTCTACATGGGGACATGTGCTCGTCGTAGAGTACATGAGAATCTCAACATCTTCTGGTAAGACCTGTGCCTACACATACTCAAGCAAAATATTAGAGCATTGAGGGGTGGCTTGCTCACCCTTTGTTCATATAATCAAAACTTAAAAATTTCAAAATTGACAACCATGCTTTAAAAAGAAAATTTTGAATTTTCAAAAATTTCTAACTAACGTGTAATATGATTCAAGCAAATGGATCATAACAATCATGCATAAATGCAACAACAATGTGTAAAGCAAAGCATGAAAGCAAATTCAACTACACTAGGATGAACACGTAAATGCAAATGCAAGAAAGCAAATGACCTACCTACTTACTTGGGGCCCCAGGCCTGTGGAAATCAGGGCCTGAGGATGTTAGGTGAAATCGTACAACCAATGAAACCAATTGATCATCTTGTCAAAGGTATCTACCCCTGTGCTTGATTATGTAATACAACAAAGTTAAGTCAAGCACATAATAATCATGCGCATACATGAGTATATGATCAATCATAGAAAGCAACCCATGGAGGTGGGCGAGATAATCCTGCTGGAAAGAATAGCCACAAGCATGATCAATCCATCTTTGAATACGACTGCTGCATATAAACATCAACTCGTCTTCTTCCTCACCCACATGATCACTGCTTTCTGAAGATCGAGAGGAGATGAAAAATCCCCAAAAGATATTACGATTTACAAGACGAGATAGACATAGATCGGGAGAGATAACCTTCATTCTCTACAAATATTTTCATGAAGAGATTTTGAGACGTTTCCCCAATGGTAATTGTTTTGGGAGTGATCTTGTTGTACCATTCTTTGGTCTTCCCTATGAGAGATGAAGAGAAGAGATTGATACACATGTCCTCATATTGGTTTTGGGAAGCACATGAATTGAAAATTTTCGAAAAGATATCCAAATGATGTCGAGCTGGTATGGTGTCTGTTATTGCTCAGTTTGTAGTCTAGGTCAAAAAGCTGGGAGGTATGGACCAAACTGGCGTAACAAGAGCTTCCCCACCCACTGTCACCTCGATGGGGGGCTCTTTCTATCTAGGGTGGCTAATCCCAAGGGAGACGTCCCTCGTAATCTGGGGTATTGAAGGAAAAGGATCAAGGAATTAAGGCTCAAAGGTCAAAGTAAGCTTTCCCTTCACAGATTACTGCCAAGAAGATAGTCAAGAAGAAAATGAACCACAATAGAAGCACCTGTTTGCGAGACAAGGCAACAATGAAACTAATACAGACAAATAGTGGTTAATGCTTCAAATATCAATGACTATCAATATGAAATACACATGAGCATAAATAAATGTAATTATTGACGAAGTCAATGATTGCAATAAAGGCTATGGCTTATAATATTACTTCTTCAATAAATACAAAATGATAGATCATTCAATGTACAATATCAATCCTTGAATTATCACAATGCATTAAATACCATAAATATGCTCATATATAATGTTGCTGCGTCAAGCCTACTAAGGGTGACGTCAACCCTATTCTAGGTTAGTTTTGATAGGCACAGAGGTGAACGTTTTGCTAAATAAGCCAAGGAAAATATTCAACACTTCTATGTCTATCATTAGATGACCTAGCCACAACTTTAATCCCAAGCAAAAGTTCAAAAGAGGCAAGACGTCATCATAGAGTTAGGGTTAGTGAGTCGCTAGGGTTAGTTAGGGTTTCAAGTTTTAGAAGTTTGAAAGGTTGTTTTAACACAATTGACTCAACGTTGCATTATTAGACTAACGCCTTAGGGTAAATGGAGTCAAGGAGTAAGGCTAAAGGCTTGGAAGGATCTAAATCTAAGGACGGGAGAGTTAGGCTTAATGGTGCTGCAATGGCAGGGCCATGAAGTCAAAACCCTAAGGGGAGGAGGCTCATTCCGGTGTTGCTTATGCAAGGCCTCATGCTCCTCCCTCTTTCCTTAAAACTCTTTGGCAAGAACGACTAGCTTCAAAACACAAATCTAGGGATGAAAAGTGTTGTAGGGCCAAGGCTTTTCAAACCCTAAAGGTCAAAACCCTAGGTGTAAACTTAATTAGGCCTAGGACGTCTTCCTTCTTCAACTTATGTTAAGAAATTAACTCAGAAAAAGGGGAAACTAGTGTAGCAACGGCTAGGCTAGATTCTTCTTAATCAATGGCTAAACAAGTCTTTTATCATGGGGACATGAAGCAAGGACCTACTTGTGTGCTTGCTCCCTAGGGTTTCAATGATTAAGAAAAATAGCAACAATGTAACTATAGAAGTAAGATATTTAACCTACAACCATTCAATCAAGAAGTTTTGCATGAAAAATATACTTACAAATCAATGAAGAGCTAATCAAACCCTAGTTGTAAACCTTCCAATGATAAAAAACACCATAAGCATGCCAAAAATGATCCTCCTCAAGTGTAGCGCCTCAACTCCAAGAGCCAATACCAAGACAAAAGACTRAAAATTATCCTCTCACAAGAGAGTGAGTTGTGTTATATCCAAAATGAGGCTCAACGTCCTCTATTTATATCATCCAAATGACCTCTAATTACAAAAATAGGTCATTAAAACAGCCGACAAGGCTGACTTAACAATATCACATTATTTGTCACATTAAATGCTAAAATGTCAAAATTATGAGTTAAAAGGGAGACGTCAGGCCCCTCTGAGGGAGACGTTGGCCCCTTTTGGGCAAGATCAGCATCCAAGGAGCAAAACGTTGGCCCCCCTGGGGCTCCTGCAACCTGCCACACGTGCCAAATAATCCCGGCACACTGCCACATGCTCCAGAAAACGTCCAACCTGCATTGGGTGGCGTCCTGTCCATCAAAAGCCATCATCTCATCTGTAGTGGGTGATCCCCCTAGGCCGGGTTCTGCCAAAGCGTCCTGGGTGTGGACGTCCTCCTTCTTCTTCATGCAAGGGCTCATCACAACATCGTCCTGCCTCTGCCATCCCAGCAACCATCAGATGGGCTCTTCAGCCCCATGGAGGTCCGAACTAATCATATCCCCATGTGTACCGGTCCACTGGTACCTGTCCGCCGGGTATGGTCCTGCACATCAAAAACTACGCCCTCCATGGGCTCATTAGTCCTAGGGATCATAGCAATGTCAATCATATTTCATCATTAAATTTATCAAATACATGCATGAAATCCCTAGCATATCATCTAAGAGCTCAAAGATATTACACAGATCTACTATACAAAGCTGAAACAACCGACAAAATAACCTATTGGGCTAATACCCACAAGATAAGGAAAGTTCCCTCAGAAGATTATTCAAGCCATGTTTTATGAGGTGATATGGTTTTTAGGGATGTCCAGTCACAGTTAGACCAAGGGCAGGTGTTGTATGTGGGTGCCTTTGTAGGAGGCGAGCTGTACCCGTCATGGATGCATTTTTTCCAAGCCCTTTATTGCCTTTATTTTTCTTTTATTGCTTTTCTTTCTTTTTTACTTCAAGGTCTGACCAGAGGACACTGCCTTGGCGTGGTGACCAGAGCTAACAGTGTTACCCACTGGTATCTTCGCAGAAATGATAAGGCTGGCTCGTGATGAGACCCCCTTTCCCTTGGCCATGCAACCAAAGGTCACTGCCCTGGCGTGGTGACCAGATAGTGGCAATGTCATACCGCTGGATACCTATGAACATAATGGGCCGACTCGTGATGAGACCTCCCATCCTCTTGGTTAGGTCTTGTTTTATTATTTTTCTTAGGGTCCCTTCAGTTTCTTATCGAGAGGCCTTTTATTGCCTTCTCGGGGATCTCCTGGGCGAAGCATCTCTAGGTTTCATTTCCTATGGCTTTTATCTTTTACCAGCTGCTTTCACCCCCTAGGCCTTTAGCCCCTTCTTCCCACAAGACAAAGTGTAACCCTCAAAGGTCATCCTAGTGGCCGGACTAGGGGAATGGGATGGATGTGCGGGGTATAAGATGTAAATATGATAAAATGGTGGGAGCGGATGATGGCTCTGCAAATCCCCCTTGGTGGCTAACCAAAACCCATGAATATCAACTTGCTAAGTCACCCCATCAATCACCCCAACAATGGTCAAGTGGTTTAGTGTAAGATCCAAGCAGTCATCAGAAATGAAAGGAACCTAATGCATTTATAAGAAGGTTATAACGATCAAACATGACACATACCATGATACCTCGGACCAATTACCTCATGGAGCAAGAGTCCTCTCTGATGCAGGTCCAAGCCGGCGGTGATGGAAGCTGCTGCTGCTGACAGGACAAATTTGGCGAAGAAGAAGAAAGATGGGCCCTCCAGGGCCATGCTCAAGTCAATCCCGCTCTTGGTACTCCATGTCTAGGACCTGTGGGCCTTGAGACATGATCTCCTAGTTATCCCTAGATATCAGGGATAACAGTGTCTCCATCTGAAAAGGTGGGAAGCCATTCTCTAAAACCACTTGGAATTTCATGAGGTGATACATGAACTTTTGTTACACCCAAGGTTTTGTACAACCCTTCCACGTCCTCATGTCCATCAAAATTCAAGAACATAAATGGTTGAGAATCTTCATCAAATAGTAGCTCCAGGTCTTCAAAAGGATGATCCCCAAGGTATCGCTGGGATTCAACATAAGTGCACTACAACAAGCCATCCCTTGGTGGATGAAAAAGGTCTGTGATCATATCATCATTAAACTGCCAAATATCTTGATCGTCCATGTATGAAAAACAACCTTCCAAAGGAAAGAATTCCATATTTCTTTTTTGGAGGCTTCCCTCGATGTCGTAGATGGGATCTCCGTCAAAACCGAAACAACCAACACCCTATCCACGTTTCTGGACACATATGAAATCATCGATATGACCGTCAATTGTATCTGAAGGCTGCTCCATGAATTCACCTGTATCAGTGGAGTTGATTACTTCTTTGCAAGGTTGGACAACTTCATCTTCCAATGCCTCGTTTGGGTCTTCAACATGAGAAACTTCATTGGGGTCTTCTTGGTAAATTTCTTCACATATTAGTTCTTTAAGCATCTCTTCATCTATAGGGGCTTGCTCTTCAATAAGAGGTGCTTCATCAAGTTTTTCTTCAGTAGATTCTTGGGACAATTCCCATATAAGATTCATCACATGCTTAACAACTTCATCAACAACTTTTTTCTCTTCCATTCACAAAGGTGTTTTCGTGATACGATAAGTTCTGGGCAAGGGCTCATCTCGTGGTGCCATAATTCCATTGTCTGAAATGACACTTCAATGGAGTAGACAGCTGAGCTCTAGGCTCATCAAAGATGGAAAGGGTATCTTCCTTTAGTGGAGTGGCCAGATGAACTTTATGAAACGCTCATCAAAATCGAAAGGGAACTTCCCTCAACTGGAGTCGCCAAGAAAGCTAAGGGTAAAGGATTTGGGATAGACTTGGCAAGTGTCGTTATGGGTTGGAAAGGGTTCAAAATCCTTCCTGACAACGACACCAAAATGTTATTGCACAATTTGTACTTAGGGCAAATCCCAACCCTAACACCAAGTGTGTGACACAACCGAGAACACCTATTACTGTCACCTCAATAGATGTCCCTCTCGTTTTAGTGAAGGAAAAGTCCAACACAAAGAAGGATTCACGGGTGACCCTAGGGGGATTGCGATGGGAGAAGCAAGATGCTCAAAGGAACTCCTATAGGTCAAGGTCAAGGATGAAAATGAGGCTTGGAGAAAGAGGCTTAGTAGCTAATAAATGGTTGCCAAGGTTGTGTACCTGCAAAATAATATTAGACTTGCCCGAACAAGATGATACAAGCCTCAAAGCCACCGGGGAATCAACAAGAAACCTTGCTGTCCCAAAATCGCAGCAGTATGGAAATATATATTAGCAGTAAAGAGACCACGACAACTGCAAATTAAGCCATCAAAATCTAGTGTATGATGTTGGAAAATTAAGCTAGCAATTAGTAGACAACCTTCCAATATTTAGACCAAGACTTTGATAGCAAGAGAGTGTTGATTTTTCATTAAGCTAGGTTCAAGCATGAAGTTCATTCCAACTTTAGCCTTTTACTTGAACCATAAACAATTGCAGTTACACCATAAACAATTTGCTGTAGTAACCAAGATCACAAGAAGAAACACCATGCACAAGTACACAAGAAGTATCCCGGGAAACCCTTCTCAAAAAGGGAAGAAAACCTAGCCAATCCTTTGTTGTATTCTTCAAGAGAAAGACCTCCCACACCATAAACCTAGCACACAAAAGGGTGCTCACAAACCCTAGAAGACTAGCGCCCAAGAGAGGTGCACACTTTTCCCAAGAACAAGTGTTTGCTGAAATTTCCAAACTCCCACTTGTGATATAATTCCTCAATGGGGAATTTACCTTTATTTATATTAGACTGAACCTGTCAATAGTAGTGTCTATTGGCACAACAGGGCTGACCTCAATAACTTATAATATAATTAATGATTACCATATTAATTATCTTTTACATTAATTACCTTTCACTTTATGGTCGGGCCGACCTATACCCTTTACATCACAAATAGGGTTACAGGTAAGTCTGACTTTTGTACAATATAGCAAGGGATCTCATACACCCACTAGTGCTCAACCACTAGGGGCACATCCATCTGTGCTCAGCCACAGGGATGTCCACATCTCTATCTCACTGCGTCTCACAGGAGAACTACACTCACTAGTGCTCAACCATTAGGATTACGTTCACCTGTGCTCCGCCACAGGCACGTTAAACAAGTAATGGTTAAACAAGTAGTTATGGTTCAAGTAATGGTTAAACAAGAAATTTAAAGAGGATACATGAGCAATAGCTCATTGAAAATCCAACAACACCCAACTCATGGGCACACCCAACTCATGGGCTTTCTCTCAGGCCGACTCATTGAGTTTGTGTCTTGGAGGATGTCTCACGTAGCTGTAATCATTAACAAAGAGGGCTGTTATTAAGTGTTACCAATAGAGTTTTATAACAACCTTATGGCTGTAGCAAATTCTAGCCACTAAAATCAACAAGCAATCCACCCATAGCCTTTAGATAATAGATGAATTATGAAAGCTTGCAAGTAAATTTCAGTTGTAGAAAAGTGAGTAAAAGAGTAGAAGAGAGTGAGTTTGCTGCAACCCTATTGGCTGTAGCTTAATATTTATTATAGCAGCTAGATTACTTGGTGAATCAAGACGCCCTTAAGGCACAAAATAGCTTAGACGATGTAAAATTCATTTCCAAACTTGAACAATTCAATCTCCTTGAAATTGCGTTTATCAATGCAATAATTTTCAATCTCCAATGCAAAGATTAGTGTCTTATCTATTGGGTAATGGAGTCTCTTGTTTATGAGCTAGGGTTTATTACTCCTCTAGGGGTGTAAGCCTTTTTACTCCCTAGAGTAATCAAACCTTAGCAAGGTAAATCTACGAGGGTGTAAGCCTTTTTACTCCTTGTAGCAACCTTTTTTAAATAGCCTTTTCAATGACAATAAAAGAGAGATCCTTGATGGAGGGTGTATGCCTTTATACTCCTCCAAGGGTTTAACAAAATTGCCTTGAAATCAAGAAGAAACACATACAATTGCAGAAATTCCTTACCTAATCCAAGAAATAACATGAAAAACCCTTACTTATCAAGATATTCCAACCAATTGCCAAGAAACAAGCATCCAAGAGAAGTCGCTAGCCTTTCTTCAACCAATAGACAAGTAAAGCATCCATTTGCATTGAAATCTTTCTATCTAGATCATCAGTTTCAGTTTTTAAATCTATATTATCTGCATATTTAATATGGCTTCTACAAGTAATCTTTTTCTTACCAGCACCAATTACTTTCAATGGAAATCCCATATGGAGGATTTATTAAGAAGTAAAGGCTTGTACTGAAATATCCCTGATCCAACTGATCTGGATATCTACTGCCGAACTATGGTTTTGTCACTGAAGTATGATACTCTGGTGGTTTCTGGATGCGTTTGAGTTGATGTGTTGACATGCTTGGTGATTTCCGCATGTGTGTTTCATTCATTAAGCGTTTTAGCAGTATAAAATAATGCATGCAAAATAAGGACAACTCACTGATATATATAATGAGGAAAAAGCAGGAAATACAATAATAACTGGAAGCAGATATAATAATCGTCAGTTAGATCTCATGGATCGTCACTGGAATACAAATCAACTGATAAGAAATACCTGTGATCAAAAGAATGAATGTTGGTCTGCGCATGCACGGATAGATCGACAAAAAGCAGTCTGGAAGCTCATGGTAACTATTGTAGAATGCGGAAAACTCGCCCTGATGGCGATTCTCGTTGGAATGAGCTGGAAACTGTCTCAAAAGATGCGCCCTGGCCTCTAGGCTGATCCTGATGAATGTCGGACTGAAGATCCGACCTATGAAGCTTCGGATGTCACCCCCTAGGGGTTTGCGCACCTTCTGGGCTCAATGAGTGCGCCCTAGTGATTCCACCGACGGAATCTGACGATGTATAGCTCAAAACGATCGTCCTGACCTCCTCTGTAATGGGTCAGAAGGAATTCCTTAGATCTGCTGTGGAATGTCCACTGGAACCCCAAATGTGCTTCCTCAAGAGCTGCGCCCTAAATGACTGTTTTCTGCTTTCTGGGAGATTCCACCGTCGGAAACTGACGACATGTGGCTCAATAGGTGCACCCTGGCTAGCTCTCTAATGGGTCGTAAGGAATCAACCAAATACTGAACTTGCACCCTCACTGGCTGAGCTGCACAATCACTGAACTAGATACTGTAATGCACGGTGAAATACCTGGATGGTATCTTCGATAGGCTAGGGTGTGTCTCTCAACACTGAAACCGATCAATGGTGGTGGTTTCCTCCAGAAATCCACAAAACAACAAGGGGGTTGATTTCCTCCTCCTCTACAAATATCTCAACATCAGATCATAACATAGCATAATGAATTAGGTTGCTTTACCCTTCCTTTATAGCTTCCCGAAACCCTAATTCGTTGTTGACCTTTTCTCTCCAAGTGACTTTTACTTTACTTTATTATTCCTTGATTAAATCACTTAATTAATTAATCAATTAACCATTTTTCCTCTAAAAAGTGATTTATGCATCCTTATGGCTTCTCCAGCCATTGAAAGTATTTTCTCATCATCTTATCCGGTAATGCTCTTCCTCCCGATTCCAATGAGCTATTACACTAAGAGGTTTCTCCAAGTAATATGCCCATTATGACCTTCTTAGTGAATTTAATTAAGATATGACCCATAATAACTAAAAATTATGGAAATCGTCGGAATGCAATGAAACCAAAGCCAAGTTGTGCGGAATGGATCCTGATGATGAACGATGCAAGTCAGGCCCAATAAAACCCCTCAATATCTCCCGAACTCTCTGTCACCCCTATCTGACTACTCTGGTAGGCATAACACTCTATAATGTTATAATGTCCCCAAATGGGGACATTACAGTCCTCCCTGCCGGAATATTGCTTGTCCTCAAGCAATAACTGAATCCAACTACATATGATACCAGTGCCCTGTTATCGCACAGTTTGTAGTTTGGATAGTAGATGGATGAAAAGAGGTCAAACTGGCGTAACTGAACCAATCCCACCCACTGTCACCTCGATGGGAAGGTTCTTTCTATTTAGGGAGTTAAGGCCCAGGGGAGATGTCCATGGTGACCTGGGATTTTGAGAAGGCAAGAAGACTTAAAAGCTCAAAGATAAATTCCCCCTCACAAGTCACCACTTGATCAGAAAGTCCGGCTTATAACCAATAAAGATAACCAGAAGAAATAACCAATAAGATCCCCTGACCAAAACAAAGCAACAATAGAACGATGCATATGCAAGCTTGCTTGCTGGTTAGTACTTCATATAATCAATGACCTTTCTGATAATAAGCAATTGAGCAATAAATATTGATGAAGTCAATGTTTGCACGATGGCGATAGTTACAATATCACTTCTTCAATAAATGCTAAAGAAACTTGGCATTCAATGTAACAAATTAACACTTCATTAGACAATGCCTTAACCAACCATTCAATTGCTTTGAAAGTAAAACGATAGTTGCACAAAGGTGTTTATAGCAAAATATGACGACAACAAATAGGGTTAGAAGATTAGTTTTAGGCTAGGGTTAGTAAAGTTAGGGTTTGTTCAAAGTATTAGAAGTTGTTTTGAGATCACATTAGAGCTTAGATCAGTGCGTTCCTAGGGCATATGGAGTCAAAAGGAGGACGCAAGAGCTAAAAGATCAAGTGATAATAGTAAGACTAAGGACAAGAAGGTTAAACCTTGAGGTGTTGCTATGGCAAGACCTCAAGGATGAAACCTTAGGGGAGAGAGGCTCCCTTTGGTGTAGGGGAACTAGGCCCCAGTGCTCTTGCCTCTTTCCTTAACTCAATGGAAAAACAACTAGCTCAAAAGATTGCATAAAGCTAAGACAAGAGGTTTTGCAAGTAACGTGTTGCTATGGCAAGGCTTTACTAGGCAAACCTAGGGAAAGTCGGCTCACCAAGGTGTAGGGGAAATAGGCCTTGATGTGTTTTCTCCTTCTTAGCTCAACAAATAAGAAAAACGGCTAGCATGGAAGATGGATTGAGTGTTGCTATGGCAAGGCTCAATCCTATTCAGCAAGGGCTAGAAATAAAGAATAGAGTGTTGCTAAGGCAAGGCTCTATCTCACTTCAACAAATAAAATGGCTTAAAAGCTTGGTAGGGACATGAGACAAGGACCTTCAATGCGTGCTTGTCACCTAGGGTTTAATTCAACAAATTATAACCATAAATGCAAGAAAAACAATACTACAACCATTCAATTAAGAAGTTTTGCAGAAATTCACTTACATTTAATCAAGAAATCATATAGCAAACCCTAGTTGTAATACCTTCCACCAAGAGAAATGCCAAGAAAAGACTTCCTTCAACAAGTGCGCCTCACAATTTCAGCCAAATACTCCAAAGATAGCACAAATTTTAGACCTCACTAATGAGTGAGTGAAAGATGAATAAATGAAGGTAAAAACCCTCAATTTATACAGTAGCAATGACCTAAATTACATTTTAGGTCATTAAAAGGCGAACAAGGCTAAAATATTAAAATCATACTGTTTTATATTAAATGCTTAAATTAAAACACTAATCAAGCAATAGAGAGACGTCATCCCCTTTCTATGGTGACGTTAGTCCCTTCTTCGACAAATGCAGCCTCCTGGAGCAAAACGTTAGCCCTCCTTGGGCTTCTCCAAGCTGCCACACGTGCCAAACCTACCAAAGCTGCCTCCCAAAACGTCCATACTGCTGAGTGACGTCATGGGCACCTTGGGAGACGTCTTGGGCCTTCCAAGGCCAACGTTCCTATGGAGAGGGCTCAAACCCCCTAGGTACAGGTCTTCTCAGCTGCCTCTGGTGGATTCTTCTGCTCTTCCCTGGTACAAACGCTCTGCCTTATCTCCGCCCCTTGCTGGGGTCTTAGCATCCTTCTGGTGGGCTTTTCAACCCCATGGAGATCCGAACTGATCATCTCCCCATTTGTACTTGTCCAACATGGTACCTGTCCGTCGGGCATGATCCTGAACATCAACAACTACGCCCTCCATGGGCTCATAAGTCATAGGGATCATAGCAATGTCAATCAAAGTTACCAGAACCGGACCGGTCATTGAACTGTTCTACCCCAAAAACCGAAATCGGGAAAAAAACCGGTCACTAAAACTACATAAAATATTCAAATTTTGAAAAAAAAAAACATATTCATGTGCATCCATGTGTATCCAAACCAGTATACAAAAAATTGCAAAGTTTCTCATATATATATAACAAGTAACATTGTATAAAACCAAAATAGCACTAACTAGTAACAGTAAGTGGCAAGTGCACTCCATAGTCATATGAATATCTGGATTCTGAATCAAAATACATCATCAAAAAGGCTCTAAATGGCCTATAAAGTCCAAAAATAACTCTAGAGTCTAGGCTAGAGGCTAGAGATGAGAGACTACACAATCTAATAGTCTGAATCTGCATACTGAAACTCAGACTCAGAGGACTCGGACTTAGACTCAGACTCAGAGTCATCATCTACATCCTCAACATGAGTAGACTCAACAGGGGGATTCTGAGCCTGGCTTGATTCCCCTGGTCCAGAAGGCAAAGATACAGTTGCAACTTGCAACATCAGTGCACACATTCTCTAGATGTGTCTGGGGATCCAAATCCATCCAGGAAAGGTCTTCATTGTCAAAAGTTGTTGGTTGAGTCTCTCTTTTTTTTTTTTTTTAAATTTGCAAATCCCCTTAGTTTTCCAGCCGTAAAAAAAAAAAAAAACCCCGGAAAAAACCGGTTCTGTACGGAACCGGCCAGTTTCGTATGGAACCGGTCAAAAGCGGTTTGAATGTCCGGTTTGAACTGGTAAGCCCTGTGAACCGCTCGGACCGACCGGTTTTACCAGTTCCCGTCCGGTTCTGGTAACACTGATGTCAATCACATCTAATCATCAATATTTATTAAACATGTGCATAAAACCCCTTTACCCCAGTCTAGTGCTCAAAGACATTATACAAGTCCGCAATGCAAGTTTGGAGGAGGTGACAAGACGTCCTATTGGGTTAGAGTCTACTGGAAAAGGGTTGTTCCTGGAAATGATCAAATCGAAGTCATGTAGGTGGGTGAGGTGGATGGGGATGCCTGGGCAGAAAGGTGCAATGATGGCAGGGATGGCTTACCAGTGGGTGCCTCTATAGAGGGTGAGCTGTGCCTGTCATGGATGCAAATATTTCCAAGCCCATTCATGCCTTTTAATCTTCATTTTTTCCAAGATGCTAATCAAAGGACACTGCCCTGGCTTGGTGACCAGTGGTGGCAATGTTAGCCACAAACATTTCACGGAAATAAGAAGGTTGGCTCATGATGAGACCCCCTTTCTCTTGGCTATGCCACCAAGAGCCACTACCCTAGCGTGGTGACTAGATGCTGGTAGTGTCATCCCGCTAGATGCTCATGGACCTAATAGGCCGGCTTGTGATGAGACCTCCTATCCTCTATTCAGGTCTTGTCTTATTGTTTTTTATCTTTTTTATTGCTTTTTCTCTCAAGAAGCTAGTCAAGGGACACTTCCCTGGCTTGGTGACCAGAGGTGGCAATGTTACTCACAAGTACTTTCATGGAAATGAGAAGGCTGGCTCGTGATGAGATCCCCTTTCTCCTGGCCATGCAACCAAGAGCCACTACCCTGACATGGTAACCAGCTGCTGGTAGTGTCATACCGTTAAGCACCCATGGACCTAATGGGCTGGCTCGTGATGAGACCCCGCATCCCTCAACTAGGTCTTGATTTATTTTTTACGGGTCGCTCTGTTTCTTGCTGAGAAGCCTTTTATTGCTTTCTCGGGGATCCCTGGGCGAAGCATCTATTCTTAGGCTTTTATTTTCAGCTGCTTTTACCCCCTAGGCCTTTAGCCCATTCTTCCCACAAGGTAAGGTACAACCCCTAAATGATTGGCCAACCCTATGCCCAGACCAGTGTAATGGGATGGGTGAGCGGGAAATAAGTTGGAAAGTGGTATGTATGACGAAAACGGATGATGGCTTTTCAGAAATCCCCCCAGTGGCAACTCAAAACCTATGGACATAAGCTTGCTAGGGCATCCTGTCATTCCCCCCAGACATGGTCAAATGGACAAGCAGAAGATCCAAGCACCTGTTAGAAACAAAGGAATCAAATGCACATATTCAAAGGTTTTGAGGATCAGAGTGACACATACGATGATCTTGGACTCATTACCTCATGGAGCAAGAACCATCTCTGATGCAGGACCATGCCGAAGGTGATGGATGCTGTTGTTGTTGTAGACAAAGTGGAGGCGCTGAAGGGAGAAAAGATGGGCCCTCCAGGGCCATGCTCAAGTCGATCTGGCTTTCGGTACTCCATGTCTACGACCTGTGGGTTTGCTTCCGGAATGATTCTCTGTTAAGGCTAAGGTGCTCGGGGGTGGCTTCGGCCTATGGTTGGGTGGAAATAGTGATATTGTCTATGGTTGAACAAGCACATCCATCATATTCTAACACATGCATCTCCTCATCTTCATTGTCATAGTGCACCTCAACAATGTCCACCTTCCCTTTACCCTTGCATCTGTGATTTGGCTTCCAAGGCATCTTGCAATTGTAGCAAAGATCCCTACATCTAATGGGTGTAGGCTCCATCTGTTCTCTTGTCAATCCACTAGCTGGTAATGACGTATCTACCTCTTATCTGATTTTCCCCATAGCCTGGCAGGAAAACCAACTCTGATACCACTGAAATATCCCTGATCCAACTGATCCGGATATCTACTGCTGAACTATGGTTTTGTCACTGAAGTCTGATACTTTGGGGGTTTCTGGATGCGTTTGAGTTAATGTGTGGACATGCTTGGTGATTTCCACATGTGTGTTTCATTCATTAACTGTTTTAGCAGTATAAATTAATGCATGCGAAATAAGGACAACACAACTCACTGATATATATAATGAGGAAAAAGCAGGAAATACAATAATAATTGGAAGCAAATATAATAATCGTCAGTTAGATCTCATGGATCATCAGTGGAATACAAATCAATTGATAAGAAATACCCGTGATCAGAAGAATGAATGCTTGTCTGTGCATGCACGGATAGATCGGCAAAAAACAGTCTAGCAGCTCACGATAACTGTTGTAGAATCCGGAAAACTTGCCCTGATGGCGATACCTGTCAGAATGAGCTGGAAACTGTCTCAAAAGATGCGCCCTGGCCTGTAAGCTGATCTCGATGATTGTCGGACTGAAGATACGACCTCTAAAGCTCCGGATGTCACCCACTAGGGGTTTGCGCACCTTCTGGGCTCAATGAGTGCACCCTAGTGATTCCACCCACGAAATCTGACGATGTATAGCTCAAAACGATCGTCCTGGCCTCCTCTGTAATGGGTCAGAAGGAATTCTTCAGAGCTGCTCCATAATGTCCCCTGGAACCCCAAATGTGCTTCCTCAAGAGCTGCGCCCTAAATGACTGTTTTCTTCTTTTCGGGAGATTCCATTGTTGGAGACTGACGACAGGTGGCTCAATAGGTGCGCCCTGACTAGCTCTCTAATGGGTCAGAAGGAATCGGCCAAATACTGAACTGTATCAAGCGGTCGCACAAACCCTCTCTCTAACACTTGTGCCCTCACTGGCTGAGCTGCGCAATCATTGAACTGGATACTGTAATGCATGGTGAAATACCTGGATGGTATCTTCGATATGCTAGGGTGTGTCTCTCAACACCGAAACCGATCAATGGTGGTGGTTTCCTCCAGAAATCCACAAAACAAGGGGGTCGATTTCCTCCTCCTTTGCAAATGTCTCAACATCAAATCATAACATAGCATAATGAATTAGGTTGCTTTACCCTCCTTTATAGCTTCCTGAAACCCTAATTCGTTGTTGAACTTTTCTCTCCAAGTGAATTTTACTTTATTTTATTATTCCTTGATTAAATCACTTAATTAATTAAGTAATTAACCATTTTTCTTCTAAAAAGTGGTTTATCCATCCTTATGGCTTCTCCGGCCACTGAAAGTATCTTCTCATCATCTTATCCTGTAATGCTCTTCCTCCCGATTCCGATGAGCTATTACACTAAGAGGTTTCTCCAAGTAATATGCCCATTATGACCTTCTTAGTGAATTTAATTAAGATACGACCCATAATAACTCCAATTTACAAAAATCGTCGGAATGTAACGAAACTAAAGCCAAGTTGTGCTGAATGGATCCTGATGATGAATGATGCAGGTCAAGCCCAATAAAACCTCCCAATATCTCCCGAACTCTCTGTCACCCCTATCTGGCTACTCTGGTAGGCATAACACTCTATAATGTTATAGTGTCCCAAAATGGGGTCCTTACATGTACCAGATTACCTTGGGAAAGGAAACAACACCCACTGATGCTGATAAGAAAGTCAATCGGGATAATAGGAATGACGAAGCACCAGGATTTATCGGAATGTCCATCTCTCCTGATTTAAGGTTCCACCTTCATTCAATTGATCAACCCAAAGAAGCTTGGGACAAGATTGAATCTGTGTTTGTTAATCGAGCACAACAACTAGAAAATCAAGTACTGACTTTAAGTCCAAATGATTTTTCTTGCATTGAAGACTATCTATCTAAGTTTAAAACACTTAGAACTTTATGTGAAGAATGCAAGATAAAGATAGAAGAAGATCGTTGCATCTATCTTATTCTTTCTAAGCTAGGTAGTGCATATTCTATGTTTGTATCTACCTTTTATGCCATGCAAGAAGCTGTAGGGACAACTTATAAAAAACTCAGTCTTGAGAACTTTTGTGATGCTTTGTTTAGAGAGCAAGATATGCTTGTACAACTTGGAGTGATCAACATTGCAGGTACCTCCAACAAAGCCTTAGTCGTCCATCAAAAAGATAAACCCAAGAATCCCAAGAAGCAACATCCTCGCCACAACAACAAGCAATATAAGGGTCCCAAACCCACTTAGACAACTTCCGCTCCTAATGGTGACAAAAGAGCAAAATATAATAGTAAGAAGACTGACATACATTGCAACTTTTGTGATAAAGATGGTCATGATGAGTCCAAATGTTTCAAGAAGATGACAGCTTTAGAAGCAGTGATGAAGAAGCACAATATCAGTATTGATTCTACTTCTTCTTCTTCTTCTCGTGAACATGCACTTTCTGCTTCTGGTTTCTCCTTCAATACAACTTCTACTTCTTCTTTTGATGAGTGGCCTATTGATTCTGGAGCATCTTATCATATGGCTAAGGATAGAGACATATTTTCTGCTCTAAATGATTGTAACACCAAGAAAATATTTGTTGGTGATGATAGATCTCTTAGTGTTGAAGGATTTGGAACAGTTAGACGTAAAGCAAGATGTGACTGACACTGAGCTACCAGCTTAACAACTGTGACATTGAGCCAGTGTAGTACTGCCAACCTAGTGCTGTGATGAGGTATCATTTTTTACTGATACATATTTGATGCAGATGATGATAGCATTCTTTCGAGAATGATGATGCTGCCGATGAAGAAAACTTCCGATGACTCGTAAATATGCTAGCCAATGTTTCAAGATGATATTGACGATACTGTCCTCCTGATGCCACTGATGATGCAGACCTCTGTCGTCTGATGCTGATGAAGAATACCCTTCTTGTTAAGGGGGAGTGTTGAAATAATGTAACTGCGAAGAGCATTCTTATTCTTATTGTTATTTTATTATTAGGATTAATCCCCATTGTGGATTAATCATGTCGGTAATTGTATTAGGACCAAATCCCCTTTTGCGGATTGGTCATCGGACAATTGTAATAGGTAGAATAAGAAGTCGGCCCCAGTAGTTATCATTGAAGACCCAAAATTAATTAAAGGTGGGTTTACCCACCCAGAGTGAGAGGTCGGCCCTGCCAGTGAAACCCTTTCACACGTGCCAGTTTTGTATATATAGGAGGCTAGCGCCTCACTTCTATCACACAACTCACTTGCTCATTATCTTATGAGGCAAGATGCAATTACCAGTCAGAGAGAGGAGAAGAAGAGTGGCGCATCTCTTGCGGAGGACTATCTGTATTGGTTTGAGTTATCTCTTGAACATTGTATAAGCTATTTATGATAAGGAAGTTTTTGCTGGGTTTTCTTCCCCTAGAGGGTTTCCTAGGATAAATGCTGTGTCTCTTGTGAATGTGTATTTCTCAGTGATCTTGTTCTTATGATGCTCTTATCTATTGAAATGCAAAGAACTATAATAATGGCATAAACCTTAACAATTCTCTCATTATGTTGTTTTATCATTTTGATATTTGGCTTCTTGCTAGTGAGCCCATGCACTTGGGGTTTTTGAGGGTTTTGACTTAACAAACCCTAGAGATCATGATCCGGATTTTATGACCAGAACGAAATGAATACAGATTATTAAAAGATGCTTAACACAGAATAATAGAGATACAACAAAACTGGTTTTCTATTCAATAAGGAAATAAGCTGAAACTGTAAAATGCAACGAAAAACAAGCTTGCTGGAATGGTGGCGGC
Source organism: Picea engelmannii (assembly GCA_009831015.1). Taxonomy (NCBI): domain Eukaryota; kingdom Viridiplantae; phylum Streptophyta; class Pinopsida; order Pinales; family Pinaceae; genus Picea; species Picea engelmannii. The sequence goes on from ML800577.1 coordinate 113,364, forward strand.
TTATCTCTGAGAAGAGATGTGACGGCTGCGCTCATTCGCAAGAAGATCATTACAATGAGGCTCTGAAGGCCTTTTTACAATAAACAGGAATATCAAAAACCCTAGAAATCCAAAAACCTAACCCTAGGAGATGAAGCGCCAAACGTCATGTGGGCCCCGTTTGGGTAAGTTATTCGGTCAACTTACCGGGGTTGTAACTTTTGCATACGATCTCCGTTTTAGGTGCACGATAGCCCGTTGGAAAGGTCTATTCGAGGACTACACATTTTGGTCTGATCTAATAAAGGGTATTTTCGACTGTTCCGATCTCTAAAAACGTTGTTTAGGGCGTCAAAACGTCCTCGCAAGTCAGGGACCTGAAAACTAGGAAAAAAACTGCCAAACTGGAAAATTGCCAAAATGAAGCAGTTGGAATGGGTGGGAGGCCACCGACATCCATATGGATTAGATAAGCTTGGTGGTGAAAGATCCCACCCAACCTGGTCCAAGCTTGGTCATGAAGGTGAAAGTTTCCTCCCTCACCATTCTACATCCGATCTACTTAGCTTCAGAGAGGCTCTACATCAGCCACAGGTTCAGAGAGAGCTAGGGTGCAGCTTCAGGAGGGTTTCCAGCAGGAGGAAGCACCATCTTGAGGAGAGGAGCTCGTTCCAGGCATAGGAGAAAGATTCAGAGCATACAGACTTCTGGGTATTATTCGTATGGCCTAGGGCGCCCTTTCTAGCCTGTTCCAGAGGAGGTTTCTTGGTTATTTTATTTATTGGAGCTCAGTACATGTTCAAAGAGAGGAGGGCGCACCACTGATTGAGGATCCAGTCGTTTGGAGGGTCAGATCTCTATCATTCAGTTTGAGACTCTACCAGGGGGTTTCCAGTGGCTCGATCTATAGTTTGGTCTCTTTTCTAGAGGGTTTTGAGGCTATCTTCATAGAGGTCGAATTCTTGGGTCTTCCGTCATCCAGGAGGGCGCAAGCCAATTAGGGGATTGTTTACTTGGAGGGTCATACCTTCACCGTTCAACTTGAGACTTCACCAGTGGTTTGGTATTGGCCCGATCTACACTTCCAACCATTTTCAGAGTGTTTGGAGGCTTCTAGCAGCAGGGCTGAATTTTGGGTGTATTCAGCTTTCCAGCAGGGCATAACTTATTCAGTTTGGGGTTTGGCACTTCAAGAGGCAGGGATCTCATGTTGTTATTCATCTATTGTAGCCTTGGGGCCTTTGGAGGCTTGTATCTTCTCTTCTTTATCTTGCTTGAGGGTTGTCTTCATATTTCTACTAGCTATATTGTACCAGATCTGTAGATCCATTGTATCAGGGTCTTCTTCTATTATGAATAATATCAGATCTGAGGTGTTTTTTGGTTATCCCTTGTATTGTTGATCTTGCATCTTGTTGAGGTATGTTCCATTGCTATATTTATGTTGATTATTGTTGCAAACACACATAACAACCATTAGTATAAACCCTAGCACAACTCACTATATTTATGTTGATTATTGTTGCAAACACACATAACAACCATCAGTATAAACCCTAGCACAACTCACGAGACTTAAGACTGCAAGTGTTTGACGAAATGCCACAACCAGAAAATGTTTAAAACTCACATGGAAAACACAATGTTCTTGGCACCTTGGCTTGGGAACATTACTTAAAACCTGAAACTGAGATAATAGGGCTATGATAAAAAACCAACTTGCTTGCAAATGCCAGCTACTGTGCTAAGTAAGAAACTGATTCATGAGGTGGATTGTCCATTTGGCGCGGTTGCAAGGGGATTGTTCATTCCAGAATGACCACCACCTAGGTAGTCATCTCCTGGGCATGCTGATGCTGCTGTGGTTGGGAGAAAATATCCAGCAACAGAGTGACCTTTTGATCCAACTTTTCAATCCTAAATTTTAAGTCGGCGAGCTCACCTCTAACCTCAAAGATAAGCTTCAGATGGTCCTTCGTCAAACGAAAATTCTTTGTCGCTTCACAATGGATGCTGTCCACCATTTGAGTTTGCGAAGGCTGTGAGTGAGCACGGTTTTCCAACAAGACTGAGACCTTGCCTGAGACAACAAATAGAACCTTGCCCTTCGACTGAGGAATTGAAGCCTTCAGAGCTGCTTTTCCTTTGGTCTTAGCACCAACATCTTACCATTCCACCTTGCAACCCCAAACCAGTGTGTCGTCCAGAGTCGTCTGAAATGCTTGCCCCGCCGCAAGGGATTTCGATTTACCACACAACGCAACATCCTGGGTCGACAGAGCATTGGCTTCTTTGTCAATTTCACTGGCGGAAGGCACCATACCACCTCGTTGAACCCCCATCCTCCTATAAGATCCCCTTCCCCTATGCACTCTCCCATGTTCCCGTATGCGCGACATTCTGCTGGAATGAATGCCAACGACACTGGGAAGGAGAGCCAACGTTCTGACCACCAACTTCCAATAAGTCCTGATGGGAATGACCACCAAGGCCAGGCCTGCAGTATAAAACCTTCCACCAGATTGCGTTGCTGTCAACTTGGTACAACTTTCCCTCCATTGCAGGTCAGTCATTTTGACTGCTGTAATGAGTGAGCTATAACTTCCTTTCCCGTTGATTGTAGCAAAGACTAGAACACCAACTCTTCTCACATGCACAAAGCATTGAATTAACTTAATGAGCGGGCGTTGGAAGAAAAAGGGATGCTCCGTCCTCATGCCCACCTAGGATTACGGGCCGCTAACTAGCGAGGCATGCTCCCTCCAAGTGCATGGTCATAACTGTCGTCATAACACCCCATCCGAGGAGGTGTTAGCATCAATGTTACAAGAACTGGACCGGTCATCGAACCGGTCGACTACAAAAACCGGAACCGGAAAAAAACCGGATCAAAAAATTGGTCACTAAAAATACATAAAATATTCAATTTTTCGAAAAACAAATACATATTCATGTGCATCCATGTGAATCCAAACCATTATACACAAATTTGCAAAGTTTCTCATATATATTCATGTGCATCCATGTGAATCCAATTCCA
>ML800577.1:120040-130059 GCA_009831015.1 Picea engelmannii
AGTAAGTGCATAGTTACATACCTTGAAAACAAGCTCCAAATTTGCCCAAGAAATAAGCTCCAAAGCTGTCCAAGAAATATGCTCCAAAATAGCTCCAAATATGCTCCCAAATTCGGCAAAATAACTCTCCAAATAAACTTCAAGAAAAGAGGCAAAATAACTCTTCAAATGAGCCCTACAATCACCTCTCCAAAGCAAGCTAGCAACCTCTCCAACTCAGCCCTACAATCAACTCTCTAAACTCAAGAAAAACTCTTAGCCCAAAAACTCAAGAGAAGCCAAATGAGTAGTGTGAGTGAAAGAGAGGGGGTGGGGTTGGCTTTATAGGTTCATTAGGGGCTCTAGACAATTCTAGAAGATTCCCATGCATGCCCCCAACCCTAAATTTTTTAAAAAAATAAAAAATTACCTTACTTTTGCGTCTGCGGGCCTCCTTAGCAAAAAAAGCCGGTTCCGTACGAAACCGGCCGGTTCAAGGAAAAAAAACCGGTTCCGTACGGAACCGGTCAAAAGCGGTTTGAGAGGCCGGTTTGAACCGGTCGGACCGGCCGGTTTTGCCGGTTCCGGTCCGGTTCTTGTAACACTGGTTAGCATTACTATTGAAGTATGGAAAGAATTTAAAATTTTGTATGAAACATCTAGGGAACTTCAAATTTTTTTGGTGTAAAACATATTATCAAGTTTGAAGATGACTGAATTTGATTATGTAATACAACATGATAAAAAAATGCAAGAATGGAAGAACGAGTTATTGGCAATTGACACTGAAATTAAATATGAAGAATTGATTACTATTTTTTTTAGTAGGTTCCTTGATTTGTATGAGTATCATAATTTCATCATATCATTTCGCATATCTGCATGAAATGGAATTTCTACCTTTGAAGAAGTTGTAGGCTTGTTGATCGAGGAGGAACAAAGGTTAAAGAAGAATGAAAGTGAAGGTCTTGATAGAGCATTCACATGAAGGCACAAAGGAAGAGGCTGCAATAGAGGTCGTGGTAGAGAAATGGATAATTGGCAATCATGTTGGACAAATAATTCACAGAGTTTCAAAGGAAATCCCGAATATACCAAAAGCGGAAATAATCATTATGAAGAAGATTGTTTTCTTAAGGAAAGACAAGATGAAAGGGCTAGAGCTAAAGGTCGAAGTAGAGGTAGAGCAAGAGGAGAAATACATTGAAGCAATTTTGTAGAAAGTAGTACATTTGTTCCTAAAATTGAACCTGAAATTGATTCTCTTTTTATGGCCACACACAAAGAAGTTGCTGCATCACAATGTGATTGGTATATGGATTCAAGTGCTACTAAACTCATGATAGGTAAGAAAGAGTTTTTTTTCAAAATTGATAGATGTGAAAATGAAGTTATTGTTTTAGGTGATAATGATATACATGAAGTACAAGGTAGAGGAGAAATACATATGCGAGTTTCAAGACATAATGTCAAAAAATATACAAAATTTCAGTAAAATTTGATGTGAGAATTTTATTTTTATTTTTGACAAGAAAGAATGTTGTGTGATTAAAGACCAAAATAATAAAATCATTGCTAGAGGAGTGTGAAGTGATGATATGTGTACGTTTGGAGGTGTTCCAAACAAACAATAGGGTTTTTTGACATGCTTTACTTCAGAAAATCAGCTTTGGCTTGAAAGGTATGGGAGATTAAATTATTTCTTTTTGGGATGATTACATAAATAACTTGGTGAAAGGATTATGTCAAATTGAGGAGGAGAAAGGAGTTTGTGAGGCACGTGAAAACCAACATCATCTCAAATTTGGTGACAATAAAACTAGGGAAAATCTGTGACTTGACCTCATTCATAATGATATTTATGGACCCATGCAAACTCAATCCATAGGAGGAGCTAAGTACTTTGTTATGCTTCTTGATGTTTTTCAAGAAAAAATGGGTTTCTTTTTTGAAATATAAATCAGATGTTTTTAACATGTTTAAAAATTCAAAACAATGTGTGCACTGATGATTAAGTCTTAGGGGGCTAAGCCTTTTACATAAGAAAGAGCTCATGCTAGCTCATTTTATTACAATTCCCCCCATGGGGGTATGGATCACGCAGAAAAAAGAAGAAGAAGAAAATTTGAAGGGGTCATAAGACCCGGTTGGACTTCTGAACTTTGATTTTGAACAATTGACTTGTTCAATATTTGCGGATCATCGTCAGTCTTGCCTGGTGCAACTAGGGAGGTTGTTGATTTTTTATAATGACAAAATCAGAAATATTTCATTCACACATTTCGTCAAACACTTAGCAACCTAGAGATAACTGTCTTCTTAAATTTTAGAAATGCATACCCACATTCAGAAATTTCTATAAGCAGAAATACACATTGTTAAGCAAAATATGCAGTGGAAATACACAATGGACAACAACCCATAATTCACAGAAATTTAGGCAAATGCCAGGGAAAACCCCAATGTGGGGAAACCCAACGCGAGAGAGATATTATTATTTTGCTTCAGGAAAGTTTAGAACATCAGCAATAACACTTTTCTAGCCAAGAGAAATACCTCTTACAACAGAAAACTGTCTCCCACAAATCTGTCTTGAAAATCGTGCCACAGTCCATACAACTGTACGAATTTGCTGAAAGTTGGCACCTTTAAATTCGTGCCACAACAGGCTGATGTACCTTCTCTTCTGTACGATTGTCCTCCTTCAGAAAATTCTTCAAGAATTGCCTTGAAAACTGTGCCCAAGCTTGCCTCGGTTTTCGTGCCTCAAGAATGCTGCTGTATAGCCTGTACGGATCCGTACAATACGACCTATCCCAACAAATAACACTGTTGCAAATCAAAACAGAAAATGCCTCCTTGGGATTTGCGCCCTAGCTCTCTTGGAAATCGTGCCCTTCTTGATGCTCGCTTTCCTCTCTCAAGCAATCTCTCAATTCACTCCTCTCGTCTTCTCTGGTGTGTTCTTCTCACATCCCTAAGCATGTATATGCACTTTTCTCTTTTCCCAAGAAACCCTAACTTACATAACCAACTCAATCTAATGGCTATCGTAAGTCTAATCTGAGGGCTCATATTTAATGCTCCTCATTAATTACAAAATAAGTAATAAATGCTCATTAAATACTTTTTGGGTNCCAAGAAACCCTAACTTACATAACCAACTCAATCTAATGGCTATCGTAAGTCTAATCTGAGGGCTCATATTTAATGCTCCTCATTAATTACAAAATAAGTAATAAATGCTCATTAAATACTTTTTGGGTCCCACAACTTAAAAACACTTCAAGTTATAAAGTACATTCACTTTATAAAAACACTTTATTTAAAAAGTCACTTTACAAATAAAACATGTCTAGGAATTATGACTTTGTGTCCTCCTCATGACAAAACACAAAAACATGAATGAGGACATCCCTTGTTATATTTCAACACTCCCTCTTAACGAGGGATGTACTCGTTGCCATCTCCATCATCTGGTCCCATCATACTGTGCTCTGTAGAAGCTCCCTCTGAACCTGGAGCCATCCGCAACACCTGCACAGAACTTGAACTAGAAGATCTTCTCCTGGCAACCTCCTGGAACCCTGAGCTCACTTCATCTTGAGCATCGGTTCGATCAACCTGGCTGAGCCTTCTGCCAGTGCTCAGAAGAGACTTGCTCTCTTCTCTTGGAATGCAAGACTGATACCTTGGTGCCACCGCAGTCTCAGAAGCCTCCTCACGCTCCTCATCCGATGCTGAATCACACATCATAGGCTGTCCTCTCAACATATACAACCTATCCACCTGGTTACCGATCAGTTGTAGCTCTACCGGGTCCGCTCCCTCTTTGTAGATAAAGACATGGTTCCTCTTGAACAATACGCAATATCCTACATCCTGCAAGGCTGAGACTGAGAGCAAGTTAACACTCAACCCTGGAACAAAGAGAACTCCATCAATCTCCAAGAGTCCCCCAAACTCGAGTTGGAATTTAACATTTCCAACTCCACGTATAGCTCTCGCCATAGCACCTTTCGTCCAGGACCAATCTCTGTAAAGTCTGGGAATACTCGCTTGATTCCCGTCATGTGGTTAGAGGCTCCGCTATCCACAACCCATCTGACATCACCTCCGAATTCTCTGCTGCCGACATTGGAAACTAGGGTAACCAAAGAAAATTCCCTATCGAACTTTGAAGCAAAGTCCTCTATGGCTGCTATAACAGCTGTCTCAGGCTCCTTTGACTCCTTCTTCTTCTTCTTCTTCCTCTCAGGACATTGAGAGGCAAGGTGCCCCAACTGGTTACAACAAAAGCATCTGTCTTTACTCAAGTCCCTTGCAAAACTTCCTTTCTTCTTGCTCTTTGCCACAAGAGAAACATTCTCATCAACTCTGTCTGTCTTTTGATCATTGCTCTGAGATCTTTCCCGAATCTCTTCCTGAGTGAAATCATCCAACAGTCTACTCCAATCTGGTAGATGCTCACGACCCACCACGCACTTCACGAAGACTTCCCAATCTTTGGTGAAGCGATTTAAGGCTATCCTCACCAACTCAGAATCCGAAGTGACCTCTCCAACAACTGCCAGCTCATCTTTAACTTGAGCCACCCGGGTAAGATAAGAACAGACACTCTCCTCCTTACCCATCTTGGTATCATGCAACTTAGCCTTCAAGGCCATCTTCCGGTTTTCGTTCTTTGCCTCGAACAAGTTCTTAAGTGCATCCCACTTCTCCTTGGCAGTTTTTTTCTCAGCCAAGTGTGGAATAAGGTGATTCTTCACCCCATCCAGAATAATTCTCTGAGCTTTAGCTTCCTTGACCTCATGCAAGTCCAAAGCAACAGGATTTGCTGCGGGAGCTGCTACAACAGAGCTGACATAGTTATAGATCTTGTTCTCTTTGAGAAGCACTGACAAACGAACCTTCCACTGCAAGTAGTTGGAAATGCCATCCAACCGATCTTCATATCTAATGCTTGCAGCCATATTCCCTGTCACAACTCAAGGAAAACAATCACACCCTTTTGCCCAAATATCACACTGCCCATTGTCAGAGACAAAGCTCTGATACCATGTTGATTTTTTATAATGACAAAATTAGAAATATTTCATTCACACATTTCGTCAAACACTTAGCAACCTAGAGATAACTGTCTCCTTAAATTTCAGAAATGCATACCCACATTCAGAAATTTCTATAAGCAGAAATACACATTGTTAAGCAAAATATGCAGCGGAAATACACAATGGACAGCAACCCATAACTCATAGAAATTTAGGCAAATGCCAGGGAAAACCCCAATGTGGGGAAACCCAACGAGAGAGAGAGAGATATTATTATTTTGCTTTAGGAAAGTTCAGAACATCATCAATAACACTTTTCCAGCCAAGAGAAATACCTCTTACAGTACAAAACTGCCCCCCACAAATCTGTCTTGAAAACCGTGCAATAGTCCGTACAATTGTACGGATTTGCTGAAAGTTGGCACCTTGAAATTCATGTCACAACATGCTGCTGTACTTTCTCTTCTGTACGGTCGTCCTCTAGAAAATTCTTCAAGAATTGCCTCGAAAACCGTGTCCAAGCTTGCCTCAGTTTTCGTGCCTCAAGAATGCTGCTGTACGGCTTGTACGGATCCGTACAGTACGGCCTGTCCCAGCAAATAACACTGCTGCAAATCAAAACAGAAAATGCCTCCTTGGGATTTGCGCCCTAGCTCTCTTGGAAATCGTGCCCTTCTTGATGCTCGCTTTCCTCTCTCAAGCAATCTCTCAACTCACTCCTCTCGTCTTCTCCTGTGTGTTCTTCTCACATCCCTAAGCATGTATATGTACTTTTCTCTTTTCCCAAGAAACCCTAACTTACATAACCAACTCAATCTAATGGCTATCATAAGTCTAATCTGAGGGCTCATATTTAATGCTCCTCATTAATTACAAAANAAGTAATAAATGCTCATTAAATACTTTTTGGGTCCCACAACTTAAAAGCACTTTAAGTTATAAAGTACATTCACTTTATAAAAGCACTTTATTTAAAAAGTCACTTTACAAATAAAACATGTCTAGGAATTATGACTTTATGTCCTCCTCATGACAAAACACAAAAACATGAATGAGGACATCCCTTGTTATATTTCAGCAGAGGTAACACAAGGGATTGCTAGCAATACATTTCAAAGTAGCATTCAACTCTATTTTAGGGGAAAGTGCATTAGAGAGTTGCACTTTTTGATAAATCCAAATATTTGGTGCTTTCTTTTTTTATAGGAATTTGGCACTTCCTCATAGTTATGGCTTTATTCTCTATTTAGAGGATAAGGTGCAAGCATGTTTTTGTTAATGAGGTATGCTTTTTCCAATCTTTTGTTGTAAGTGGTGGGAAGAGTTATGTAAGTAATTGTTAGCTAAATGTTTTCTTCTGATTTAGGATGCTAAAGACCTAGATGCGCGAGCTTATTCTGATTTCATTTTTGCACTAGTAGCATTGAGGAAGTGGATATGATCTTTCATTGTATATACCATTCCTCTTTTGTTTTTTCTTCCGTAAATATATCTATGTTAATATAAGACACATTTATCAAAAAAGCACTCAAGGAGAACAAATTGTATAAATGGAGGAGTCATTTGCTTATTTATGATGTATTGAATTGGATTTCTCTCCTCTTGAGGTATGTTGAGTATTTTCCACTCCTCAAGTTCTTAAGATTCATCAATATGTGATGTATTATGCTTTGATGATATCGTGCATTCTTTAGGGTATTTTTCAATACCAACCATATATTCTTGTTGTTTGATTCTCTCTTTTGCTTATGAGGAGTTATTGGGTTGATCATTGAAACTTTCATTAATTCTAATAACCCCCCTAAAAGTCTCTTCTATCGAAAGGGATATGTTGAGCAAAGAAATTCCCATGGAAGAACTCCTTTATGCCTTTAGTGATGGACACCAAATCTCTCGTGTTGGATGGATTTCCCTGTGAATTCTTCAAAATTATGTGGGACATTGTTGGAGATGATTTTTTTTTAATTGGCAATACAAGTCTTTATATGTGAGAACCTGTCATTATTGAAAAAAAGCTTGATCAAATTAATTCTAGAAAACTTTGCTAGGGATACCATTGGTGGTTGGCATCCTATCACATTGTTAGATGTCTCTTACAAAATTACTAGCTAAGATAGTGTCTTTGAGGATAAGGAAACTTGTTTCACTCATTGTTAGAAGGAGAAAACACGTGTTATGCAAGTGAGGTTTATTCTAGATATAATGTTCTCATAATGAGAGGCTATGGAATGGGCCAGGGAAACTCATCAAGACTCCATCGTTTTCGAAAATAATTTTGATAAGGCATATGATTGAATAGATTGAAGTTTTATTACAAAATCTCTTCTATGTCTTGGATTTGGCTCTCATTGTGACTCTATGGTGAACACTATGTTTACGCATCCATCAACCTTTGTTATTGTTAATGGATCACTATCAGATAAAATCATCTTGCATCACTCCATTGGCTAGGTATTTGTTGACACTATCGATAAATGTTTGGATATTTTTTGTGTTACTTTGGGGATAATAAATATGACTTTTGGCTCGTTGTGTTAGAGGACCCTCCAACTTGGATTCCACAAGTTTGGAATTGAATTCCATCGAGATAGATTGTTAGATACCTTGGCATGCCATTTAGAACAAGCTTATCATCAACAACCATGTGGGATTGGTCACTTTAGAGGCTCTAGGCCAAATTGCAATATTGGCAATTTAAGGATATCCCTTTTATCAGGAAGTTAATTGTTATCTCCAGGATTACATGTATCCCATACTAGTTATGTTTCATGTTTCCCCTGAGCCATATATAGTTAAGTAGATTGGAAAAAACTCTTAAATCCTTTTATGGGCCAGTATGGAAATGAGAGAGGCCTTATAATGTTTCTGTGGGATGTTTGTATTTTTCCCAAGGAGGAGGGGTTACTTGGTCTTATTATTATAGTTTTGTTGGGTAAAATGTTGGCAGCTAAATGGTTGTGTCGTGTTTAGGAGTGATGCCTTGATAGATTCTTTTGAGGCACATGTTCAAACTTCATGCATGCACAACATATTCTCCGTGTACTTGGATCCCTTAGTCTCTATAATATTATTATTGCTCGTCATTTGTTTAAAGTTCATGGTTCCTTTATAATCAAAAGTGATCTAAGAGGCTTGGGGTTCTATTGCAAAGTTCTTAGGTTGGGCTTTTTTCTATAAGGAGGGGACTATGGGAGCTAGCATTTCGTTCTATGTGGAGTTGGAAGATTCATGAGTAATGTGTTGTTGAAATCCTTTGTCTTCAAGCACTAAGATTGAGCAGGAAAGGGATGTTCCTTTGGAAGGACCTCTGCGATCATGATACTAGGACATGGATAGAGTGGAGGTTGTTGTTGCGACATAAGGCTTTCTTCATTGCTGATAGATTGACTATCAGAGACTTGAAGAGGCTAATTCTTGTTGAGGATTTATTTAAAATGAATATATGAAGGAGTCGATTTGGAGAGATTGGTGTTGGATTTTTGATAAACCAAATCACTAGTATGATTCTAAAATATTAAAAGTTGTATTTGTTGTTGCATAAGAAGAACCTTTGTCGCTCTTACATTGAATGCTAGTTAGAATGCCTTAGCTTCAGAGGATAGATGGATTTAATGGCTACACAGACTGCGGTCCTTCTTTCTATATCTCCTAAAAGCTTTATGTCTTTGCTTTGCTTGTCATCTACTAGGGACTACCTACGAAAAACTAATTAGCCAAGAGTGGATTCATAGATGAATAATACCCTATCTTTGGAAACACTGAAACTTTTAAGCATGTTTTGGGGGATATCAATATTGTTGTTTTTCTTCATATGTGATATGAGAGATATTCAATATATTATTACAATGATGAGTGTTCCATATAAAGGGAACATAAGGTGACCATCCACGAAAGGATGCGTCCCTTGAATAATCAATAACTATTTGTTATTATTATTTACTTATTATATACTATAGTTAATAATTATATTATTAATTATTATCTTTAGAGAATGTCTTCCCGATGTTGTCCAAACCTCAACACTCCCTCTCAACGAGGGAGACATTTTGCAACATGCCACTCTTGCCTTTGAAGTATACAAACTTCACTCTAGACTCATGACACTTGTTTGTCAGTCTTGGGAGACATCTCTCTCCCACCTGAACCGAGGAGAAACTCCTTTTGCGGCTCTCCCTCTGAGCCAATTAACTCTCTCTAAGATTAGGCTCACTTTGGGTTCGCATGTAATATCATATAGCATCTTGAGTCTTTATCATTCCTTGTCAAATCACAATGTCTAGGACAAAGACAACACCACGATCTTTCACCACAGGCACACACCTATGAGTGAATGTCGACTTGATGCTAACTGACACGTGGGAAGCACTTCAAGCACTTCGAGTCCATATTATTTCCTTGTCATGATCAAGGAAGGACTACGTCTGGGCCCATTTACCACAAGTGCACCTTTGTGATAAATGTATCCTATCTCCCTTGGTTTGTAGCCCAATATAGGAGAAGTTATGCCCGATGTTGAAACATCAACACTCTCTCTTAGCTAGGGAGGTATCTTTCCATAGTATTACACAACTACTGTCCAGAGACACAGAGTCTCCGCCAGTGGTACAAAACCACCATAGTAGTAAAAGATTTGTCACACATGGCACTCCCATGTGGACTTCTAGAGGCTACTCCTCTAGGAACACTTCTAGAGGCTACTCCCTCTAGGACGTTGAGCTATAAGCCAAAATGCACTTATTCCTTCTCGAATAAGTGTCCTCACTTATCAACTCAACTCAATTCACAGAGGAGTACGATCTAGAGAAATTTTGTCACACATGGCACTCCATGTGGAGTTCTAGAGGCCACACCCTCTAGAAACACTAGGGTCAACTCCCATAGTGTATGACGTCAAGGGTCAACTCCCTTGACATGTCCTCATGTGCTCTCCACATGGGACGTTGGGTTATAAGCCCAACTGCACTTATTCCTTCTCGAATAAGTGTTCCA
>ML800578.1:12322-39796 GCA_009831015.1 Picea engelmannii
GAGTGAATATGGTAGGGTTTCCATAGTTTGAATGTTCGACGAGACCGAAAACAACTCCAGGCGTGCGAAGGTGGTGGGATTACCATCACCACGTATTACATTAATGTCCTGTACAGAGCTGTTTAAAACCATAATCATTAAAAAAAATGTATCTACCAGGGAGTGAGTGAATCACCACTTCTACGTGCTAGTTATCCGAGTTAGAACCAACACCTCATATGACAATAACGTGCCAAGTGTTAAGTTTAAAACCAACACAGTACCAGCATTAACTATCGATTCAACGTGCCGATTTCATCGTTCATTCAATCGTTCAATCACAGGGTTTAGTGTTAATACATAGCTCGGGATCATATAACAATCAACGTATAATTCAACTTTGCAACATAGTATGTCAAGTATCGATTTGTAAAGTCGAATATGATTAACTCATGCGCCTTGAACTATTGCTATCATACCTTATAAGCTTGTCCATGCATTCAGTACATATTGTATATGTTTGTATTCCAAAGTCTTAGAACCATACAATCCAAATCTCTTCATATAATAATCGAGCGATAGTCCAAAGTAAGGATAAAAACAATATGACCAAATCCATTACACAATTTTCATAAGATCAGAACAAGACCAATAAMTTTCATGYCCAAAGATTCAACAGTGAAATATATCSAAATGYVCAATCAAGGTAAGATAATGMTCAAGAACATAAGTCTGATACAACATTTAGCACTCATGTGATAAACCAGTGATCAAGTATCAACCAAAGACGATGACAATCTAATCAATGAAAGAGGTGTTTTCACACTTGCAGTTGTGAAAACTAAAACGAAATTGAATCGTAATTGTCGCAAATAATGAGATGAATGTCTAAAAGCACAATGCGACAATGATTTGTCGTAATACGACAAGGTGTAGGCAACTTTTTGAGAGTAATAAAAAAAAATGGGTTGGCTGCCAACAGATCCCCATTCTATTGCAAATGTGGTCTTAAGGTGATCTTCCTTGGAAATCTAGATCTGATGGTATCCTGAAAATGCATCTGTAAAATAACATACCTCTTGTCCTCCTACATTATCTAACACTTCGTCAGTAAATGGTGTAGGGAATGGGTCATGAAAACATGCAGCATTCATCTTTCGAAGATCTATGCAGATCTTGATTTCTCCTGTCTTCTTATCTTGTACCACCATAGGGCTAATCCATTCTGACTCTTCAATAGGTTCTATGATTCCTGCTTCCAACATTCTGTCAAGTTAAATCTTCACTTTCTCCTTATATTTAGGCTTCAACCTATAGGGTCTCTGTTTGACTGGATTTGCATTTGGTTTCAAAGGGATCCTCATATCTCCCATGGGCCCTTTAATTCCCTTCATATCAGTGAAATTTGTTGGAAACAAGTCCTAATATTCATGCAGTAACTCTATGATGTTGTCAATAGTGGAAGCATCCCAATAATATCCAACATTTTCAAGCTTCGGTGTTTGCTCTGTTCCAATGTTGAATTTCTTGATCTTGATCGGATTTCCAATGAAAGGTAGTTCAACTCTTGGTTCTTCTATGTCTCTCTATCCTTATGTTTCAGCGATGTTCACCTTCCTAGGATCATCGTCTTTGTCAGCATTGATATTGTATCAACCTTGCAATTTCTGGAGAGGCGCAGTCCATTCATCCTCTTCTTGTTCCAAAGGGAGGATAAGTGTTTCCTCAAATACTTTTTGTCTTACAATCTGTAACGCTTGATATACTGTAGGATATTGGCTTTCAAATAAAAAGGTAGTTACAAAGTTCTGGGTCATACCTTCCCAATCTACAGTGATGAGGCACAATTCTGATTGTAGGTACCAATTGATAGGGGTTGTGTCCAGTGTGTTGATGAATTTGTGCACCCATTGCTCTTGAGGAATTTGGCTCTAGGCCTCCTCGAAACTTCACACATGGTCCTTCGGACAACTTCGACCTATGTACCTAACTTCACAGCCTTCTACTTGCTTTGAAAATTGCGTTGTCATCAAAGTGCGACATTGTATCCATTCTATAATGTTGTTTTGGTGTGTCCCCCACCATTTTTCTAGGGTTTCTTTCAGGGCCTCATCCATTGCCAACAATCTTTGTTGTATTGGTACAATTTCTTCAAATTCCAACAAGAAATCTTATAAATGATTTAGGCCATCAAAGGTGGGCAAGTTACTTACTGTTGTACCGATGCAGTGAAATTATTTGGTTAATATAACACATCTCCTTGTAGATACTTCATAAATTTTGTTCTACCAGTTCTCCAGTTCTTCTTCTGAATCTGATGAACATGTGTTGTCACTTCACCAACTTATGTTCCCATCCATCATAGGATTAATTTAATCCTATTGTTTGGTTGTTAATTTGTATATGTTTTCTAGTTCATATGCATGGTCTTCTTCCTTGATGGGTTCTGTGTATCTCTGACCTTCATCGGGATCCAAAGGTGCAATGAACCTAAGGCCATCTCCTTCAAATTTCATTCTTCTTTTATTTAAATCAACCATAGTGGAATTATTGAAAGCCTAATCAAGTCCTAACAACGCAGGGTAAGGAAAATTATAGTCAACTATCTCAATCACCTCGAAGTCTGCAAACATCCTTACTTCGTCGAAGTCCACTAGGAAATGTTCCAATCTTCCAAAGGGGCTTACATCTTGCTGATTAGCCATCCTAAGCTTGACAGGGGAGTAGATCAACTTAGGTTTCCCCATCAGTGCCCAGGTCTTCTTCGTCATGACATTGACATCCAACCCTAAGTCAAGGACTACATAGTCTATATCATAGTCTCCAATTTGAGCATTTAGGTGTAGTTACTTATTTTTACTTCTCTTTTTTGAGACTTGGTTTACTTCCCTATACAAAAAGGGATCTATCTTTCCCAACTCGTACTTCCATATTAAATTTTGTAGCTCTTGTACAATGCTTTCATCCTGAATCAACTTAATACAAGTATATAAGAATTCCATGAGCTTTCTTACCTCTTTTCCTTCTTCTAGAAGAGAAGACTGGTTAAATTCTAGAGGCATTCCACATTCTCTTACTTCTGGTCATGTTTTCTATGAAGAACCTTGCTCTCTCCTAAATTATTTTCTTTCTTCCTCAATTTTTTTTTTTATTTCTTTGCATCAAAAACTTGTGTCTTCTCTGCAGCTTTCGTGACTCTTGATTCTTCTGTATTCTTTCCTTCGGTCACTCTGTATTCTCCTATAATAACACCTCCTCTAGTGATAAAAATGACTCTAGGGTCCTCTCTGCGAGGTTCAATGTATATCAGTTGCACTTGCGGGTTTTGCTGAGGTCCTTGTCTCTCCTGAATTTTGGCTAGCAACACAGGACAATCTTCGATAGCATGTTCAAATGAGTTGTAGTAGCTGCAAGTGGTACAAGAGTTATGAAAGTCTCTTGCTAAGTGTCCTAGCTATACGCATTTGTAACATATGATCTGTCCTCCACCTCTACCCATACCTCCTCGTCGTCCTCTTCCTCTGAATCCACCACGAGGTTTGAAGTTTCTTCTTCCTGGAGAATTATATTGCGTAGTGTTTCCTTCTTGTTGTACTTTGCCTTGAATTTTGTATATATACATCAACCTTTCATGCATGAGGCCATAAGACCTAAAATCCATGTCATCGTGTCCTATTGAATTACAAAACTTGCAATACAAAATTTGTGGTTGTCTGGACATATTTTTGCAGATAGTAACTATCACCAGGGTGATGTTGATTTCTACATACCTCGCACTAGGGTAGGGTAACTTGATTCAAAGGGATCGAAGCTCCATAGTCCAAGTATTCATGAAATAAGGGACAATGTTCTCTGTCATGGCCTTATGATTTTCATCTGATACACCATATGTCTTCTCTTTTATTGTTTCCCTTGTATTTCTTCATATCTTCAACCTGTAGAGATAAGCTAGTCAACTGACTCAATATTTGACTCATACCTAAGATGGATTATCCCATAGGGGATGATTCTAACTTCATGGCGATATCCAACACCTCATCCTATGAATCAATCTTCTATTGCATCAGAGAAACTCTTATGTGTGGTAAGAGTGCAACAATGAACCATTCCTTTTTCTGCTCATCTGGGATCTGAAAACTCAAATGGCCTGTCAAGGTCTTAAATCTCTGATCAAACTCCCACACAGGTTCATCTATTCTCTGCTTGATCTCTTTTATCTATGTAATTCACTGTGACTCTGACTTAGGATTCTTGAATTCAACAATTAGCGTAGTCTTAATGAAATTCAACGGTTTTAGTGCAGTTCCTTGGACAAGTTTTATATACTAGCTCAGTGTGCAATCTCTTAGGGTAGTACTAAGATGATCTCATTTAACAACTTTATTGGTGATATTATTAATACTCCATACAACTTCACATAAAATCTAGTGCTGATCAAGATCTTCAGATCCATCTCCTCTAAAGGTGGGTAACCTTATCTCATCTGCCATAGATCTTCCTAGGTTTCTTGACTAAACATGTGGTGGACTACTAGTGATAGTGCTCAGAGTTCTCTGGTGACTCTAATTACTCTGATTGCTTAATGTTTCTGAAACAACAGGAGGAATAATAGTACTTACTTCAATAGTTGACACGGTTCCTGAAGTTTATGGCTCTTCCCAGTGAGGTTCTTCATATTTCCATTCATCTACCCTAGAGGATTCTAAATGGTCTTCATCTGTCAGATCTACCTCTTCTCTACTATAGAATCCCTCATCCATGTAGGTCTTCTTAAACAGGTTCACAAGAGGGAATTCTCTAAATGCTTTCCCACTGCGCGTATGTCCAACCCTATGTGTCGTTGTCACTATCTAAGTTCTTGAACATTAGCCTTTTCCAATCTGACCAACTACTGTGTCTTCAATATGTTCTTCTCATGCAATACCATCTTGATATTCAACTTCAAAAAGTGTAGAAATTTTCCTCTGGGTCCCTTAAAGAAATACCTTACAGCTTCGTTATATGACTCTACTCTGTCAACATCAAACTTAGTGATATACCCTTCAATGGTACTATTGAACTAGTGATTTATTGCTCTTGAAACAGTGTTATCAACTCTCTTGACCTTCTTGATCAGCGCCGACATCAAACCACAGGTGGTCTAGATTTGATTTCAAAATGGGTGTCTGCTAACCTAGCTAGCCACTCGTATAACTCCTGATGAATTCCTCCAAAGAATATCTCCTGTATATCAGTAAAGATATATCTTTCCAACCAATCCTCTATACTAAGATTAGGGTTCTTGTTTTGGGCTTCAACAAAGTCCTTTTCTTGATCCTCTATCCACTTCTAAATCTATGTCTTCGATGGAAACCACCTTGACATTCCCTCAAGAAGATTCTTGTCCCGGCAATGGAACCATTTGTTGGCACATGGGCAAACCTAGGGTTCAGCTCCAAGAGCGCACTAACAAGCCCTAACTACTAGCCCTTTCGGTAACACCTATGAGGCATATGCAGTCTCACCTGAAGTAGCTATGGGGGGTTGCAGGACACAGATGTCTCCAACCAAGGGAATACAAAGTGGATCCAATACAAGAACAAAACAGTGTCTAGCTATCAATTACTAACTTAGATCTACTTCGCACAACCATCTGTCATATCTAACACAACAATGAAATAATAGTATATCTATAAACAAGGAAACACAACATCAATCACACACAATGCCAAGATGTACATGGTTCACCCTCTCCCTAGGGATATGTACACATAATTGTGCTTTATAATATATTAAGATGGAATCATAAAGTTCTTATCTGCACTCTTAGCTAGCATATCCTCTCTCTTTCTCTCTTCTATCTTCTCTCGGTCCTACTTGGGCACCCAGTTGCAGGATTGATATTTGCACGCAGCTGAACATATTACAACAAAAGGGCCCTCACACTAGGACTTCTCTCTGAGACAGTAGTAATCACTCAATCTCACAATACAATGAACTCTCAACCAACTTAGCACCGACCCATCTCATGTCCTTTAGACCTTTATTTATACATTACAATAGCTCTCAGATATCCTTAGGTTGAAACCTAAGTGTCAAAAACCTACATAACAAAAAGCTAGGTGTCTAAAACGCTAGGTCAAATTGACCCACATTTTTAGGGCTTCACCAACCTGTCTTTCTTTCCTTCTCCCATGGTGCTCCAAAGCATCCAACGATGGATTTTTCTGCTTCCTGAGTTGTCCACAATCCATATTCCTTGTTGATCTGTCATCCTCGATATCCTTGTCCAACGACTTGATTTATCTTACTTTGCACCGTCTTTTGTGATCTTCTACTCACTTCGACCCAGTATCACTCACCGTTTCTTCCACGCAGTTCACATTCTGTCTTTTCTGCCTTATTTTAGTGTTTTTTGGACTCTCTAAACGTGAAAAAACATTGAGCTTACCTTCTCTAGGCTCGTCAAATTTCACATGGAAGGATTCCTATTGTGTCATATTTAATCCCATCACATGCCTCATCCTTGTGTCTTTTTCCTAATGGCAAATTCATGTTGCTATTAACTGAACCTTCAAAGAATTCCTTAAATGAAAGCCTTGTAGCACTTTTTTCCCTTGTGATCTGACACCTTGACCCATGGAGGAATTTCCCTGAGTGTCCTTATCTTGCACATGTCTCCTTTCACTGAGCATCAGTATGTTCCATGCACTTGGAAGTAGTTTTCTTTCCCGTGAAACTCATTCCTCCTTTGTAACGTAGCATTCTTTTATTCTTTTTCAAGCTCTTTAAAACTTTGAAAAAAAAAAAAAATCAAATATTCCAAAAAGAGGGGATGAGATATACATTGTATTTTTTGGAAGTAATATAGTCGCCCTTGGACAAAGCACATCCTTCCATTTTTTCTTCAAGCATTGGGATATAGTATGACCTTAGGAATTTGTTCTTGCTACATAAATATGTGTCTTCCTCCATTTGGTTACTCTTCCAAACATATGGAGAGTTTGTGGTGCCTCTTGTATCACAAACTTATGTCAATATTCCACTGCCTGAGTCTCATCATTTTTCTTTCTTTTGTCCAAGGTAATTTTTATCCAACCTGAGCCGACCATTCTACAGTTTGTCTCTTGACTTTTATGAGCCAACCATCCCGAGAGTCCAGTCAAGTTCGGATTCAAAATTAATGAAATTTTGTGCCTCGTGATCGAGATCTTCTAGTCTTTCCCCAATGACATGTCGAAGGCCTTAGAGCAGTGAGTCTTATACTCCTATTGTACTCCTACCTGAGCTATTGAATATTTTGCATTTTTTTCTCGAGCTATGATGTCCCCATCTCCAGCCACAAGCATCAATGCTTCTTGAAGATGCATATTATATTGTACTTAAATATCATCAAATGATTTTGATGTAGATCCGATGTGTATTTCTCATGGCTACACTTTATATAGACATTTATATGACATGGATCTACAATATACTTGATTGGAATCCATGCTTAGTTCATCTCGAGCATGGTTATTCTCGCCTTAGAGAGATTATCATTGTTTTGTAGATGGCACGCTCCCTAACACTTGTCCCGGGCTCACTCTAATCCCTGTCTTCCCACTGGTAAGGATATTGTAATGTATTTCGGCCATCAATTTCTCTTCTGACCTCACACATTAGGGGGCATCTATTATAGTCCAAAAATTCCCTACCTATGCATACAAGACATTGGCCTTTCCACTTACATAATTTGCTAAGATACTGTTGAGGCTCCTTCTTAAAAACCATTTTTTGGAACATGTATGCACCTTGCTGAACTGATAGCCCGCATACACATGTAAGATGTATACTAGTTATCCCACATACATACCAGAGCTTCATACTAGTTAGCCTACGTTTACCTCCAAACATTGCAAAAAATATAAAATTGCAAGGAATTTGACAGAGTTTACAGGCTATAGAGGGTTTCCCAACCATTTTACCCATTTTAGCCCATCCCCAAACCGAATAAAAATATTTTTATCATATAAAAAGAGGTCTTGGGGTCTCATTTGAGAAGACAAACAAGAGAATAAGAAAAATGTGCCAAAATACCTTCCCCTTCTTAGCCTAAGTTTTGCATCCCTTTCTCAGATTTGGCCTCAACATTCCCCTCCATCCTTTTCTCCTTATACAACCATTTCCCCTTTCCCAATTGATAAATTGTTTGTGAGAGGCAAGAATGGGAGTAATTCACTTGGAGCCACAACAGAGGAGCCCGGACCTGGTTCATGGAGCAATTTTTTACAAAGGTTGTAATCATTTTTGTCTTGAATCTTAATAAACAAGTTCATTCTTGTCCCCAAAAATTATGTCTATATTATTTTATTGATTTATGCATCTATGCCTATATCTAAACATTGAAAGTGATAAGTATATAATGTATGTGTTGTAGTATTGTTTTCCTAAGATTTTGCAAGTCAACTTTGGGAGGAGACCCACCATCTAGGAAGCTGCAAAGGTGAAAGAGGTATACAATAGACGTAAGGACTAAAGGTGCAACCATTGACCTTATTTTCTCTATCTTGTCATTCAATTTAGATATTTTTGGGGTATTTCAAGGGTAGAAAAGTAATTTAAGGGGAGTCAACACTCTGCATGTACCCAAACCTAGTATAGGGGGATTTTCGCCGCTAGCAACGAGCTTCTACAAATACTAGATAATCAAGTAGCTTCAAATAGGTTGAAAACAAACATGCAAGTATGCATTTGGGTTCTTCTGATACATAAATTTTGAATGGATTTGAGATAAGAATTCCCTTAGTTAAATTTTCAATATTTAAATTGATATGTAATGGCTGAAGGCCTAGAGTATGTAAATGTTGTTGATTCTAGAAGGCATTTAGATAAAATGTTAGTTGCATATTGTGTTATGATTGGCTATGAGATCATAATATTGTGTTACTTCTACTATAACAGTGAATAACCATAGAGATACTCATGTGTGAGACCATGATATGCTTGGATATGGAAATTCTATAGTGCTATGTGATTTCTCAATGTTTTTTGATGTATAGCTAATATTTGGACTGTAACCTCTTTTCCAGCACTGAAGAGAAATTAGGAATTATGTTCCTATTGTTGTGTATGGGTTGAAGAGGAAGGTATATAAATAGCAAGGAAAGTAACTGGGAAGAGTTTGGATGATGTGTTGAAGGATTGGATGGACCTTCGAATTGATCATGGTGGAATGCATGACATGGATATGTGGTATTATGTATTCAATGCAGGGATGCATTGTGTAGATGTGGGCATGGGTATTGACACACCAATTGTTATTTTATTGGTAATTATTTGTTGCATTATGAAAATCCTATGGTGCTGAAAATGCATAATGATGGATAGTTGAATTATATTTAATATGAATACTAGTCTAAGGTGATTGAATTGTTGTTTTTTATAATTCCAAGATCAATTTTTGGAGCTGTTGAAAATGTTACAAAGAGAGGATGATAAGGTGCGTGATACTGACAGTTTGTTTGGCTGAGTGAAGGTTGAGGAAAATTTGAGGTGGATAATTCTTGGATATGGAAATAATGTAATCCCATAAGGAAGACTAATATATACTTCTACAAGAGCCAGACAATATGAGTAGAAAGCTCATGTTGATTTTTTTATTTTTTTTTTCGTATAAAATAGTTTTGGAAATTGAAATTTGAAAATTACTAACAATCTATTTGGCTGTGTGTAAATTGAGGAAATTACAGAGAGAATGGTATTGGATATGTTGGGAATGTCATTCCATAAAGACCAATTCCAGTTGCTGCAAGAGCCAAACATTATCAGCAGAGACTTGATGCCTGAAAAATTATTTCATGTATAAAATAGATTTAATAAATTAATAATTAATTGTTATGTTATGCTAATTGTTTGTGTGGTTGAGTTAAAGGTAGAGGAAATTGCAGGAAGAATGGCCTCAAGTATGGAACTTTTGTAAGCCATAATAAAGACTAATGGCTACTACTACAAGAGCCAAATTAATTATGAGAATGAAGCTCATGTTTGGGAAATTATGTTTTTTTGTATAAAACATATTTGACATTTAATGAGTGAAACTATTATGATGATATATCATGATGACTGTATGTATGTAATACAGATTGGATGTTGGCTAGTGATGTTGTAAGTTTGGGAAGAAGAGTTATATAAGGAAATCGATCGTAATAACAATGGCATGGGACGAACAAAGTCTATTGGACTTGTTGCAGTTGGATTTCTTGGAGCTGCAACTCTAAGAATTCCTGGCCGAGTGAAATGAAGTTTTGAAGAGAAGTGGTACAACTTGAAGGATTGTAGAGTAGAGAAGGGGGTACACTTCATTGGGATTTTCAGGCTAATGGGTAATGGGATATTCTTGTTGGAACTACTGGCAGAAATGTAAATTGTAAAATCCTAGTGCATGTTTTGGTTTGGAGTGCCTATGTAGGAATGTTTTTAGGCCATAGTGCCTATGTATATGAGTGTTTTGGATGGAGTGTCTATGTGTATTAAAGGATGGAGAGACTAACTTTGTAATATTAATAACATTGGTATGATGTTGTGCATTGAGGACAATGTAAAAATAAGGGGAAGGGGATGTAACACCCATGTTTTTGATCCCTAGAACTAGAATGTATTATGTAAATGTGAATTAGGTTGGTGAGTTGGTATGTTGAAAGGCTAGGGTTCCTAGAAATGTAATAATTATATATATATTAATAAAATACATCATTGATTGTAGTACGGATAAGGAAAATATATAGGGGGATATGATTCCACACGAGAGGGGGATAACGGGGCTAAGTATTATTATTATATTTTATTTACCCATCTTGGTTTTAATTGAGAAAAGTGGTTACATGAGATTCTTGGGGAAAGGCCATGTGGTTCTTGATTTCCAATTAAATATATAAACTCCTCTTTGGGCTATTTGGGGGTTCACTCTTTCATTTGGTTCTTCATTCTTTTTAGTCATTCATTAACTCTTTCTCATTTGTGTGCTCTTGGTTTGGGCATGGAAACAAATGGATGGAGGTAGAGAGCCATTGCTATATGGTTGTGAGGATTTATTGATCATTCCAGGAGGGAATGGATGTTGGTGTTCATGAGATTGATGGTAGTATTGAAAGAAATATCCATAGCTTAGAATCCTCGGAGTTTCCAACATTGATATTTCTTGACTAGTAGCACTAAAGTCCTGGAAATAAATTGGAGCGACCTGAGGGACTGCATTGCAGAGAAATGGGTTCATTTCTTTGGGTTATGTAGGTTGACAGGGAAGCAAGCTGAAAATTAGGATTGTTGTTTGGTTGGGAAAACTTGAGATCCTGTTAGCTAACTATTGCTTGTAGAGTCAGTCTAGGACCCATCCTTGTGGATTCATAGTCATTTCTTGGGGGTGACCTACTCTTGATATGTGTAACAACAATTTCTATGGTTGGGAGGAACATCCTTGGTCTACAATCAACTGGTGATTGGTTTAATTAATGATAAGTTCCATATGATTTTTATTGCATATGTATATTTCCTTTGTGTATTTATTTATCTATTAGATGTATTTCTATGTGCATTCTTTTTTATTATTCATTGTGCATGGTTTGTTGATCCTTTCTTGGATGGTTTAACATGTTCTTGTTAATTGCATGTGTTGAATCCATGTTTATTGATGTTAAATAATGGAAAAAAAAATTGTAATCAATCTAAGGGGGTGAATATGAAAGTACTCAGGAATGGGTAGATTTCAGATTTGTATCTGGGAAAAATCTTTTAGTAATTGTTGTACCATGTATGTTACAAGTTAGCCTTAGAGTGTTCTTGGTGGGTGTTTTGATGTAGTGTGGCCCAACATAGTGGTTGGGTATGTTACAAATAGATATTGACACCAGGGATGGATGGGAGGAAAAAAGAGGTGGACTTAAGACTTCCCTTGTTCAGAGCATAAATGCAGGGCTAACCTGGTAGCAACTGAAGACATTCCATATGGAATGATGGATGACTAGGAATATTGTTGGTAAAGGATATTAGTAGGACAATTGGAGCTCGATAGTTGGGAAATATGTGATGGGTATGACTCATGGATGTTTTGACAAACTAAAATAAGAAACGACGTGGAATTGAAGAAACTCCGTGGGACAGAACATTGAATCATCTTTGATTCATTGAACAAGGGAAACATAGGAATGCTTCTGAAGTATGGATTGAGTAAATGAGAAGGAAAAGGCCTCCCTGATAACACCAAAAGGGTTGGAAATATGAATAGGAAAGATTTGTAATGTCCAAAATGATGACATAACAAGTCCAACCGATGTGGCTAGGAACACAATGTCTGAGTAGAATCCTCGTGGAGGAAACTAACTAGAAAGGGGAAGATGTCTCGTAAGAATGCGAATGGGGATAGTCAAGAGGAAAAGGTGAGGTTTGTAAGACTGTAATATGGGATCGAACAAATACCACCATTGGAATAAGGGAGATAAGACCAAATTGGAATGTCATTGGGGGAGACCAACCAAGAAGTGGGGAAATCCTCTTGATAATTCTAATGGGGCTAAGAAGGAAGACAAGGTAAGACTTGTAATATCCGAGTGGAGGGTATAAAAAATTAAAATGGTGTACTAGGACATATTTTCAAAATGGAATCCTAGTGAGGGATACCATTCTAAAAACAAAAAACTTCTCTTGAGAATGCAAGTGGGGATAGTAAGGAGAAGTAGACAAGAGTTGTGATATCCCAAAGGAGGATAGGAAACAAGATACCAATACTCAATTGGAATCATAGTGGGGAAAAAAAATTAGAAATGACATAACCCTCTAGAGAGTGCCAATGGGGATATTCATGAAGAGTTAGTATAATGTCCCAATTAGGGGAGTGGGTGGTATGAAAAACGCATGCCCCCAACTAGGGTATGAAAACATGGGAACTATGGATGATCGTTGGGTGATGAAGCATAGGGCTTGTGAGAAGTGAAAATCCAACAAATAACAACCAAAAAGTGGGATTCTATAGGGGGTGGCTGACAACATGATGAAAATGAATATATGTGGATCAACTCTGGTATGGAGACTAAATAGGCTCTTATTCCATAAGGGGAAAGAATAACATGGGAACCAAAATGCAATGGGGGTTACTATGCTAGGTTTCTCATCGAGGAAAAGATACATAACTGAGTAGATGGGAAATTCATAAGATGGAGGGTTGATCCATCTATCCAATTGAGGGGGGTCTTACAGGAAATTTCCAGGAATGATATGCAAATACAATGAGCAAAAGGGGAACACACTATGATAAATGTCAAGGAAATCAAGGCATGGTGTAGACCCATACAAATGAATAAAAATGGTTATCCATGGGGAACCCATTCTCAATATTCGATAAAAATAAAAGAAAAATGGCGCTTATGTGGTGTGACCAGTTGAAGAAGAATTCAATGGAAAAGTATGGTATTTGACTCTTCATGGAAAAATGGATTCCTAGGGAAGTGTCAAGTCTCAAAAAAATAAAAGTGCACTTTTGAAGAGATAAAAAAGAATATTTCAACAATGAAAACGATAAAGCAATTGGAGTCCGTATGAGCCCGCAATAGCTAAAAGAAAACTGGGTTTTTTCTATAAAAATGGCTTCCCTCCAAATTTTAAAGTCATTATTACCAGTGGTGGAGACTAGATGTGGAGAGGAGGAAAATGACCTAAATATTGTTGAGCTCATTGTGGGAGAACCAATCGTTGGAAATTGGTGGTACAACTATTAGGTAGGTGGTATAACTATTCTCTTCAAGTTTGGTTGATTACTTTTCTAAATTAGGGTTATTTTCTGAGTTGTTGAACCCTCAAAAAACTTAGAGGTCAAACACACTTACTGGGGGAAACAAGTGCGTTGGATAATGCTGAAAATTCCCCCAATATGTGTGTTGGAAAAACACTTATTGGGGTAAAATGTGTGTTGGTCAACTTTGATATGGGAGTCCCAAAAGTTATAGGAAGACACCTAATGGGGGGATATGTAACTCAAAGTGTGAGTTTTGATGTTGAAATGACTTGAAAAAAATTGGTTTTGCATAGGTATGGAAACCTTCAAAGTGGTGTGGAAAGAATGGGAATTTGAGTAAATCCATTCCTAGGTACATGGGGAAATGACTACATGGAGGGAACTAACATAGAATGGGTTACTCAAATTCTTTGAGAACCCTTTTATGTAGGTAGGAGAAAATATCTTATCACACATAGTTGGATATTGGGATTCCAATGATGGATATTTGATTATCCAAGGACAATGAATGGAGATAAAAATGCATGAAATATACTTTATGACAGGGCTGACCCAATTAGGGGTAGTGATAGAGACACCACCTTGTTGAGGAAAATATATGAAATGATCTTACTTAAACATTTTCAGATCCTTCTTGGCTAAATAAAGATAGATGAGAATATCACCCTATGTTTATAGCCACCAAAATTGATATCCTAATTCACAAGTATTGTTTACAAGTGCTTAGGCTGTTTTTTATAATTAAAAGCTTGCTGAAAAAATCATTATTTATGTAATTTTCTGAACATGTCTGATGTTGAAATAAATATAGAGACATAACTAAAGACACCAAGTCAATAATAAAAATATATGAGACATAAAGAAATCCTTTATTTCATTCCAAATCATCCAAAGAATCGTTCTCTTTACAAAATTTCCTGAGGAAGTTTTGGACAAAAGTCAAAATTAGATGTCCCCGATGAAACACACAAAAGGAATTCTAACAAAAAACCAAAAACTAAAATTTAAAAGCTGGATCAGCTTGCCATAGATTTCTTCCCACTCGAATCTTCATAATAGCCTTTGTCAGTCATGAAATCTAATTCACAAATAGACTAGTCTACAAAGACTATCAAAGATAAATCAACAGCTATGAAAAGAAAGTGTCTGAATGATGTAATTCATCCCTGAATCTTGTTGTCTACAACATGACCCTTCTATCATAAAAATGAATTAGGCTTCTAATGAATTAAGGAATGAATGAAAACTAAATTATCTCAACAAAAAATCAAAGATAAAACCTTAGTATGCTTCTCCTTTTATTCTCCTCTTGTTCCTCCCTTTCCTTTTTCCTTTAAGAAAATTAGAATTGGTTGAAGTAGTTGAACTACTTCATTAGTTAAGTTAACTAAAACTCAACCAACTTTTTAGCTAGGGGGAAAAGCAATAAATCATAATAAGGGTTTTTAAATAAATAATAACTAGTAGGTGGGACCCCTTGTGACTCCCTTTAGCTTTTAACAATCATAACACAACTAGTTAATTAAACAAAGCATCCCTCCTTGTGACTCCCATCATCACATTAATATTTGACAATTTATCTCAATGATTTTTGAAATTATTTCCAAAATATATTACCCATATATCCAAAAATAATCTATTGTCCAAAATTTCATAAGTCAATTGTTATCATCAATTTATAAATAAAAAAACTTAAAATCCATATTTTCCACTCTGAGATGCAATCTTTCCCTTGTTGTTGCTGTCAAATTTTGATCTCTCTGAATTTTCCTTAGGATGTGTTGAGCCTTTAGGCCTAATCTCACTGATCACATGAGAGAAATCATCCCTCAAATTCATGTGAGAGGACACGGATTTATCGGAGCCATTGGAGGGTGAGAAAGGGGTAGCAATGGATTTTCCTTTGTCATGGGCATGGTGGGCCTTGGTTTTCAACCTTTTTCTTACATCGGAACACTGAACTGGTGAGTGGTCAGGGGCAGCTTGGACAATTTAATTGATAGGTGGGGAAGAAGGTAAAGACAATTTAGGCCAACCACGATGTTGGGAGACTGTCGGGTGGACAATCCCTTGACATCCGTCATTTTCGGGAACTTCAGGATGTAGTGAGACATGAGGAGGCACGAGAATACCAGGGACCTATGGGGCTTGGAAGGGAGTCCTTTCAGGCCTAGGTTGGACCACTCCTTGCCCAATCCAATTAAAAAACCTAGCTTGAAATAGCTAGCCTAACTCCTGCGAGTCTGCATCAAAGTGTATGGAGAATATTGGCCTTCTAGGGCCCCTGTTCCAATTACTAGTTACCTCTACCATGGATACCTCTACTGAAAAATCTCATTCCTGTATGCATAATTGATTAGCAAATAGTTTCTTTAACAACCATACATGAGAACTCTTTTTAAAATATGAAATAAAATTTGGCTCAGCAACATATTAGACTCATGCAATCCAATCCATACAATTTGTTTAATAGTTGTCAATGAGCAGGGGGTGAACAAAGGTTCTGGGATATGCGAGGGATTTGTATTGAGAGAAAAATGTTAAAATGAGGGGGGGGAAATAATGATTACTACTCACAGACAAAAAACAATCAATTGTAATGTAAACCAAAGAATATATCACTGCAATCCATCTCTCTGATCCTAAACTTTCATAATACAAAGTTTCCCTTAATTGTAATTAAATTTTAGGAACAAGGATTGGATAATGAATATGGGAAGGCGAGGCGATTCTAATTAGCAAAAAGTGAAATAATGGTAGGGGAAAGAGAGGATATTGTTTGAAAAATTAATTAAGTAATCCATAAAAGAGTTTTGTATTCAAAACCACTATCCCAACACCAATTAACAATTATTGTGGTCGATTTAACCATTATTGTGCGTTAAAATTGTCCACTGTCCACATTTAAATATTTAACACTTTTAATTAACACAGTGTCATCATATTCAAAATCAACATGACCTTCGAACATCTTGTGTAAAGAATTCTATTTCCTCTCACTTCTTCCATTTAATATTTAAAACAAATTCCAATGAACACACAATCATTTGTTTCAACTCTGTTCAGCATTGAAACCATCAACCACTATCCATAAATTATTTCCTCAAATTAAACACAAAAACAATTTATTTTAAAAACGTGCCCGATTCCATTCCTCTAACCAATCTAACAATTAAATTGAAATGGAACCATACTATTATAAAACTTGTGCCCATGTCTAATGTTGCAATCAAACGATATGATGCACGATATCCATAAAACATATACAACAAACAACCAAGTCTCTGACATCAAATTTCCAATTTTTAATGATCCCGATCGGGACATATTAAACACACATCAACCACCAAAAGAATTTATACCACACTGTAGGAACACACAGACCAATCAAAACTCGAAGAATTTTTTTGTGAATGTGCATGTCTAATTACTCTGAATCAAAACATAAACAATGTTGAGTTATCAATACAACTGTTATCAAAAAATGAGGAAGCGATTGTATGCCCATTTACAACTTCTCAAATCAACCAATTTAACTATGTCGAGTCATCAATTCAACTATCATAATAAACAATGTAGTGACTTTATACCAAAAATAAAAACCATTATCAACCAACTCATAACAATGACAAAATACCCGATAGGGTGTAACTGGTTCATTTATCAAAATCGGGCTTTGAATAATCAAGGGTGGGCTCTGAATAATCAAGGGTTCTCTTAGTGGAACCAACACAGGGAGACTGGAGTCGACCATACCAACAATAGGTGAGAACCCTTCGAGACAACACGATGGACACACATGCTACATAACCATTAACTTGCAAGACAGGGTGCCAATTCACACCATGTAGGAGAGATTATGAACAGAGGAGCAGAGGCTTCTTACTGGTCAGTAATAACACCAAGAACATGCAGGGAATAACCCTCGTGGTTTTCCCCAAAAAACCAAATAATGGTGATATAAATGCAGATCTTAGGTAATAAAAACCAACCCTAAATCAACCCTCTTGGGTAATAGGCACCATAACCAACTGTGGAGATGCCAATAACATAAAACGAGGCCATGACTAGGTGGAGAATGATATGCAGTGACCCAAGGTGGTTCAAAATCAAACACAACAACCCCATAACACCAAATACGAATGAGTATGGTTACAAAGTTGTGAGGAGATAGACAACAAGTCCATATGGAATGAAACCCTCCAACAAAAACCCATAAAGACAATAGAGAGCCTTCATGACTTCCACCACACAGAATAATCAATGAATTCGTGATTTCAACCATCAAATTTCCCATTTGCAACGAATAACACATAAAATACTATTCCAGAGAAACACCATGAGTTTACACAGTTGTCATCCTTAAGAAAAACACATACTAATACATCGTCGAGCCAACATCTATTTCATAAAAAAGCGAGTTCATGGATGACGAAAGAAACATACATGTAACCAAATAGCCTTAAAAATGCGAGCTTGGTCAAGTAGTTCCTTCCTCGCTTGAATATCGGAGCTTAACCACGACGAAAAGCAATTGAACAATAACCAAGCTAGGGTGACGACCAGTGGGAGAAGTATGGAGTGACATGCAGTAAATGCACATCGCTTCCATCCTCTCCTCATTCAATTACATAGTACGCGCCATCCAACCAACATTAACCCATTCCATTAATCCATTGCATCAAAACTAACATCCATTGTTTTCCAAATGCACCCGATATCACATTAACCATTTCCAAACATACCATAATGTATATCAAATGCACCTTCATATAACTCAATAACATTGTATAGCCACCAACATTTCTAGTTAGGACTGACATCAACCTTTTTAAATTTCAAATGCATATAGTGTAGCATAGTATAGCATAGTTTCCTTTCTTAGATTTATTCCACATTTCTCTTATCTTTTGTTATGACTAACATGTGTCTTTTGCAGGTGTAACATGAAATAAATCATGGTGCCAATAACATTGTAATAACAGTTGACATAAGCCATCATGACATGGAATTTAGAGTTTAGAGTAACGAAACCCACACATAGCATGCATTATCCATCTACTATTATGTCACAAATAAAACCAATATTTCATCATCAATCATGTAGAACCCTGTAAGAAGTGTCGAACAACAACATAAATATCAAATAAGAACCTGATCCTCCAATATACAAGGGGGTCCCACCTACTAGTATTATATATCATTATCTTATAAATAATAGGCTTTAGCAACACTTTGCAGGTGAAATCCTTGTTGCGATTTCTATCATCAATATACCTATACTACCTCAGGGTAGGCAAGTAGAGGAATTTATAGACTATCACTGTGTGTCTGGTGTTTAGATCTGAGATTCCATGATCTATATGGTATATATCGAGAGGTTAGAGACCCAAGCAGTGGTGACAAAAAAGATCTGGATACTAGGGATCCACTCTCTACACAAAGTATATGGGGGACATATGTGAGTGGTGGAGATGGTCTTAGATATTACCCACTTTGGTTGGGCACAACTACTGCTAACAATTTTGAATCACTAATTATCATCATGTAGGAGGGCGTAAGGAGGGAAATCTTCTTTTGGGATAGTTCCGTGTTCCTTTTTCTTTGAGCACATTCCTACACTTCGTCCACACATACATATCAAATATGGGGGACCATAGGAGCCCCAGATGTGTTGATGGGGTGAGATATTTTAGAGAGGGGTAGGTGGTGGGATAAAAAATGTGTTACAGTCCACTTTCTTTGGACACTAGGATTATCTCCTCATCATGATCTAGGAGTATCCTTACTCAGTCATGAACTACCAAGGAGATCCCAAATTACCTTAACCAGTAGGATGAGCATGGGGACCTGATGGAAAGTAGTTGTGTGTGCAATGCTACTTTATATCTGTTTATTTCATTTATTATGATATGTCATCATGTGGTATTGGCATTCATTTTATGTGCAATGTGTAGATACAACGTCGGTAAGGATGATATGATAGGAAGCGGTTAGGCAGGCTAGTCCATCTGCTAATCACATACCATCAAGGTCCGATGAGGGGGAGGACTGAGAGTGAGAGATGGAGGATATCCATTGAAGGTTGGAGATAATCTTGATTGGGGTGTCAGATCATGGGTGACATACCATGGATGACCACTATATAGGAGCTTGTGTTGGGGTATGAGCTGAGTGGAACTCTATCCCATGGAGGGTAGGAGCCACATGATAGGTGGTACATGATATATCATTAGGGGACATGATTCCATTGACACATATTTCTCCATCCGATGAGGATGATTAGCATGGGTGGCTTGCATTCCCTTGAATTTTGTATGTATTTAGCATGTGGTGGACATGTCAGCTGTATAGTAGAGTAGTGGAATCAAACTTATACAACATTTGATGATTTGTTTTTTTATATAATATACTAATGGACATATATGTGTGTGTGTGTGTGGCTTAATGATGAAATTAAAATGTACAATATATGGCATGTACTTTATATTTATGCATGATAGTGTAGAAATGAATGCAAATTGTTATCTTCTTGGAGATGCACGTGCTAAATGCCAATCTAAGATGTTGTTTGGAATGGTATATACAAATTTATTTTGGTGTCTAGGTACATGATTGAATGTAATGGATTCAGATAACTGCACCAGGAGTCAAAATCACATATATTTCCTAAATAAGAATGGGTGATGCACATGATACACACCATTCAAATGGATTACGAGTAGTTGGGAATCTAGACAAACATGAAGGTGATGTATGCGATGATCAATGGAATTGACTAAGAATCCTACCACTGCATTATATTCAACTTGATCATTGGTGGTAGATCTGACACAAACACCTCTAGAATGGATGAGGGTAAGTATGGGGATAAACAAGGCCCAAGTTGTTGAGGCTAGATTCTAGGAATGATGACTTGCACCATTGACATAACCAATGTAGCAGTAGGAAAAAGGGTCCATATAGGAGGTGCAAGAAGATAACTGGTGAGATGCAGGCTGTGCAAAGTGAATGCAACCAAAATATATAAAATATATACACTATACAAAGGAAGTGGAAAGAAGTGATCACAATAGGTTGGGATGGACACATCTGTAGAAAGGGATAGGATGGAACTATAATATCGAAGATGTGGACACATAGAGGATGTGCATAGTATGATCATTGGTATGATATGGAGGATGGTAAGCCTCAATTATAGGTGTGGTAATAACTTGGGAAGATTGATTGCAAGAAGGTGATGGGTCTTCGTTCATGAGGGTGGACACATTCTCATGGGCAACCTCCAACATATGGATAATATACATGGAATATCGATACTAGGGTATATGGGGGAAATAGTGAGAGTAATGACCATAGTTTTCACATAACACACATGCTTGGTTAGTGTGCAAAGAATTTAGAAATTTGGAAACAAGTTTGGGTAAGGATAAGTGCAGGGTGGGGGTGGATGAATCAATTTCTAAGTCATTGATGGTATAAATTGATTTCAACTTAGGGATCTTGAGAAAGTTGATTGTAGTGGTTAAGGATATCATAGAGGGCACATAGAAAAGTTTTCCTGGATGCATTAGTCTAGGTAGCCATAGCTGGGTCGATAGAATTAGTGGTGGCTTTGGCCTTACCCCCTTTGTTAGTTTTCTTAGTTTTGGGTTTGGGTTGAGGTAGGATATATGGTGGTTGAAGTGGGTCCTATTTAGGTTATGGTAAATGATCAGTAATGGGGGAAGGGTGGGGGGAGTTGCAAGCTGTGAAAATGATTGGGGAAATCCAATGTGCACATGTATAGGCTACATAGGGGTCAAAGATATTTAGGGCCTAGTTGTATATATAAGAAGAAAGGTAGGAGGTGGGTCCAGGTATCACACTATAATCCCTAAGGTGAGGTTAGGTAGGTTTAGGGTAGACATAACTGAGGTACTCATGATCCCAAGTGGTGGGAATAGGAAAGGATCTTATCCAAAGAGATAGAGGGGATGTTGTTTTTGTTGCATGCATGATGGAGGCATAGGTCGTGCTAGAGTGGAGGGTATGGAAGAGGGTTGTGGATGAGATCTCCTGGGCCCATGGATGATCCAGGAAGAAATAGGTGGCCACCCAATTATTCCACTGGATCAAAACACAGGTTTCCGTTTTGGCAATGTTTCTACATCTTTTTGGGTCCTAAACTTTTGGGGTCGTTTTAAGGGCCTAAACAATGTTTTTGGGTCCCATCATAGTCACACTTTAGGATTTATAAAGAGTGTGATGAAACTATGTGTATTCATTAGATATACCTTTTCAACAAGCTATTTTTCACCCCAATCAAAGATCGTATGCAAAATTTATGCCCTTGGGAAGTTGACGTATCAACTACCCCCATTGGGGCCTGCAAACCTTTTTGTGTTTCTTCTATGGGCTTAGGGTTTTGGATTTTATTTATGTTAAAAATGGATTTGGAGCCTCATTTTAAACACCATCATATTCTTTTGAATGAGCATAGCCATTACATCACTTCTCAGAGATAAGATGCCACCATTATAGAGAGTGCATTCACTCTGTATTTTTATAGTTCCTGTACATTTCTGTCTTTAATAAAAATTGTACATTATTATATCTATGTATTTATGGAATTATATATGTGTATTTACTTGTTATATTTCTACCTTCATTTCATTCTCAAAATAATCTGGATCAGTGGTATCAGAGAAAGCTACTCCTTTTCATTTCTTAGTGCATGTCCCTGATGAGGTCAGGCTATAGAGAGTTGGGTCTCGAGCTAGTTTCTCTTGAGGAAACCCGTTCTTGCTAGCCCAAGCATCCTCCCATGGCGTAAGAGAAGAGAGACGAGGGAGTAGAATATCCCATCAATTTGTTTCTCGTGGAAGCTCTCGTGCAACAGAGGAATGAGATGTTGGATATGTTTTCCCAAATCCTTCAACGATTACCTACAATAACAAGTGCGTCTTCATCAAGAAATCTCTTTGCATATGCTACCCCATTCAAGGTACAAGTTAATTTTTATATCTGATATTTTAAGTTCATATCGATGGGGATGCTTTGAAAAAATCGTTAAATTTTCTGGAAGGTTATTTCTCTGTTCACAATTTTTCCGATAGAGAAAATATCACCTTTGCGCTCCTTAAGGCTCTCCTCCATGTCAAAAATTGATGGGAAACTTACTAGGAGAAAAATTCCACAGAGGAGTCTGGAATATTTAGGGCCTATCCCACATGGAATTTTTTTACGGATGTAGTCAACGTGAAATATTACTCGGTGGGAAACTATGATGACCAGTACATGAGAAGGACCACACTGCATCAAGAGAGGGGCCAAACAGTGGTGAAGTTCACAAATACCTTCCATACCTTGTGCACCAAGATGGGTATCAATTTCTATCAAAGACTCTGAGTGACATATGGTTCTAAAACACCGTGGGGCTCTACATAGGTACATCCAAACCGAAATGGAGTTTATAGACATATCATCATTGGGAGAAGCTTATCGATACGGTGTCAAAATCAAGCAAAAATTTAAGGAGTAGAACAAGTGGGAGTTCGGGTCTGCAAATCCATATCAACCAAAGTATTGTAAAGGAAACCCTAACTCATAGAAAAATCAACCTCAAGAAAACTATTCCAAGCCACATGAAAATAAGGGTAATGGGAAGACAAATAAGGACAATGGGAAGTGGTGCGACTTCCACAAAATCCCTTGGCACAACACTAATGTTTTTTTCTCAAAATAGTCATTGGTGGTCAAGCTCAAAGAAACAAAACTAAGCCTTGACTCAGACTCCAATTCGTACCATAATAAAAGGAGATAGATAATTGATGTAGAACCCACTACTACTATCATGACTGCAACAATCTAACTAGAAGAACCAGAGGATCCCGAGGAGGGGGAGTGCCTTTTCCATTCACATATGTGGGTGAAGGGGACCCCACTGCATTTTATTGTTGATAGAGGAATATAAAAGAACCTCATCTTAGAAAAGGTCGTCAATAAGTTGGATTTACCAACAACACCACACCTGTAGCCATACAACATTGGATGGCTTCACCAGGGAAGAGATGTTTGTGTCAACCATTAGTGCTTCTTGCCATATGACATCAATCCCTTTAGGGATGAGGTACTATGTTTTGTTGCCCCAATAAAATTATGTGATGTTCTATTATTTTAGACTTATATGTGGAAATTTTATGTTGTTTATTATTCTCGACCCTGTCACATCATTTTTACCATGGGAGTTCAACTCTACAGGATACTAAAGGTAGTTCTGACTATTGTCCCGACAAAACAGTGCCACAAAGTAATCTATCATTACAAAAAGTATATCCTCCTCACAATCTAGTCAGAAGAGGACACTTCAACCATTGCATCCTCAACCCAATACTCTTCTATCCAGTAGAAGTATATCAACAGGATTGTAGAAGAGAACCAAGATAATCCTACTGCACCTATGGGGGTGCCTCCACACTGTTTATTCAAACCAAGTTATAACAAATTCCTTCATGTTATTCATGCTGCATATTCACCAATAGATTCCTCCAACACTCAGGAAGATCATGTAGATATATTGGTTAAACAGATCCAACCCCGCCAACAACAGGTTCATAACAACCTTCACCAAGCTAAGTAGGACAAATTCTTCAGCAAGGAAAGCAACTCACCAAGGTTTAGATTCAACAAACGCTTCCCCAAGAACTTGATGCTATGGATACCATTACTTCCTATTCCAGTAGGAAATCCAAAATTGGTGGCCATGACAGAAATCGGTGGCCACCCACCTATTTTGCTGGCTCAAAACATGGGTTTCCACCTTGGTTGTTTTTCTAAATATTTTTAGGTCCTAAACTTTTGGGACCATTTTAAGACCGTAAACATCATTTTTTGGGCCTGCCATAATCATTATATAGGATTTACCTATAGTGTGGTGGAAACATGTGTAGTCCTCAGATATAAATTTTCAATGAGATATCATGCACCCCAAATGTAGATCGTATGAAAAATTTATGCCCTTGGGAAGTTGACGTATCAACTACCCCCATCAGGGCCTGCAAACCTTTTGGAATTTCATCTTCCAGGGTTAGGGTTTTTTATTTCTTTATGTTAAAAAGGAATTTGGAGCCTCATTGTAAACATCATCATATTCTTGTGAATGAGTGTATCCGTCACATCTCTTCTCAGTGTCAAACAATTGGTTTAGATTGATGGACAATTTGTTTGGATAGTTGGTTGTAATTGATGTCAACCCTTGGAGAGTGATATTGTAGATTGATGTCAACACTTAGAGATTGATGTAAACCCTGAGAGATTGATATCAACCCTTGAGTATGTATAGTAACACATTTCAGTAGCTCCAAAAATTTTGGTAAGGGACCCAAGTTTGTTTGAGGTATAAAGGCTTGAATACTAGTGAATATGCAGGTAAGACTATTCTAGATGGATAGTACATGTCGTTCCATTTCCTATGAAACATGGTAGGTAAAGTGGTTCTTCCAGGTTAGTGAGATATGGCCTTGTGGATTTGGAGGACCCTCAAGAATATTCTAGAAGCCCCATAGAAGGTCAACAATAAGTCAATTATTCTAGAAGCTCGTAGAAAGTCATCAATAAGTTTGCTAGTCAAAATGATTATAACAACAAATAAATTATGGGAAAAGTAGTTGTAACAAAAATTTTGCTAGTCAATGTAGTTGAAACAAGAAATTATTTATGGGTAAAGTAGTTGTAACAAGGAGGTTGATAGTCAAAGTGGTTTATCAAGAAATTAATTAATTATGTGTAAAGTAGTTGTAACAAGAAGGTTGAATAGTCAAAGTGGTTGAAGACAAAATTAATTGATTATGGGTAAAGTGGTTGCAACAAGAAGCGTCTTAAGGAAAAATTAGTTGAAATAAAGTATTTATGTTTTGACTAATTAAGGAAAAATTAGTTGCAAAAAGAAAGTGGTTTATCCCTAGATTGAGGAGAAGGGGTAAAATAGTTACAAGTTGTCCCTAAAGGAGGTTACTTGGGAAGTATAAATAAGATATAAAGAGACTCCCATTAACATCTATTGATAATATTGAACATATATAAGTTATTGAGGTAACCAAGGAGATTTGAGGTAAATTTCAGAGGGAAGGTGAAGTAAAGAAGGCTGAAAATCCAAGGGAGGATGGAGTCTTTTAATGACGTGTTCTAAGGTATGCTATTTACAAGTCATATCACCATTTTCGCAATAATTGTTTTTTATAGAATGATTCAGATAGTGACACATGGAGGATAGTGATAAAAAAATATCAAGATACATGTGGTATAAATTTCATCTTCTGCATCGTTGTCTTTTGGGAGATACAGGTTGTGGAAGATAGGGTTTTTGGCTAGTCCTAAAACTAGTTGTAAATAGGTGTTCCAAATAAAATGGTCATAGATTCTTCATAGAAAATCCAAATGATGTGACACCAATTGTAATGGAAAGGGTACAAGCCATATTTTGTTTTGTGCAAGTTGCAGAATAAGATATCAAATATTGAGCACATGGCATGTCGTACAAGTTCGCTCTCTAGAATACTACATAATTCATCAAGGTCTGCTATTTTTCCTATAACTCTTTTTATAGGAGGTTCCAAGCAGTGAAACCTGGAGGAAATGTAGAGAAGATACTGAATAATATTGTGTATAATTTTTAGAAATTTATTCATTTCAGGTACAAAGTTATTCTTGTTTCAAGTTAGGGTTATTAACTAATCCAAAAACTAGTCGCGTGAGACTTAGGTAAAGTTTGGTGAAAATGCTATTCTGTTTTTGTTGAAGTTGAGGAAGGTTTGTAGGTATGTGATCACATAGACCAGGTATGTTACAGAGTTAAATGTATGTTTTTATGGTTACATTTGGTCATGATATGGTACATGCTTGAGGCTACATAACAATGAGGTTTTGGCACATCGTTTGATGTAAGAGTTTATGGTATTTGGTTTATGGATAGTGTAATGTATTTCTAGAGGAATTTCATTGGATATATTGGTTTACGTATTTTTTATATGGTTGAGGTGCATGTTGGGTACATGGTTGAGGCATACAGTTAATGCGTTGGCACATACATGAGGTGTATAGTTGATGATGTTGGTACATATTGATGAGTCATAGTTGATGTGTTGTTGATACATGATTGGTACATGCTTGGTGCATTGTTAGAGACACTTGCTAGTAGTATTGTTGGCACATAGTTTATGGTTGATGTGGCATAAATATATTGGTATATTATTAGAAGCACATCTTGATCTTGGTGATGATTATGAGGTGTTTTGATGTGCATGGTTGATGCACTTGTGATATTAAATGTACATGATTGGTTGATGAGATTATTGTGATAGATTATTGGCACACATTGTTCATACAAGTTATTTGGTATAGGTTGTTACAGGTTGTTCATACAGGTTGACAATGATAGTGGTTGATTCAGTGATAATGAGAAGTTTTCTATATTTTGCATTTATATTTTAGGTCGGTAGGAAGGGGCAAGGATAGGTGGTTGGAGCCACAATTCGGTTAGATCCAGAGAAATAGGGAGTTGGAGATTCCTTCAGGTTAGAGCCTGAGAATTAGGGGGTTGGATCCTCCTTCTAATTGGATCCAAAGAAGTGGGTGGTTGTATCCACCTTCCAGTTGGAGCTGGAGAACACAGGGGGTTGGAGCCAGAGAATTGGAAGTTGGTGGTTCTTTGAATGTAATTCTTAAATAAATATAAGAAAATCATTCCATGGTTTTCTCATGCATTGGGTTTT
>ML800578.1:47499-80137 GCA_009831015.1 Picea engelmannii
GCGAAAATATGTCGGCCCAAAAAAAAAAAAAATTCGGGGGCGCTGCCCCCGAACCCCCGCGCGGGGGGCTCCGCCCCCCTGCACCCCCCCTCTTACCCCCCTGCGCGCCCAGCGCAGGT
The DNA here is from genome assembly GCA_009831015.1 of Picea engelmannii. NCBI lineage: Eukaryota > Viridiplantae > Streptophyta > Pinopsida > Pinales > Pinaceae > Picea > Picea engelmannii. Next base: position 47,619 of record ML800578.1, read on the forward strand.
GCTCAGACACTACTACTTGTGCAAAGAATATAACACATACCCAACACCCCCTAGTTGGATGGGGCAATTATGGTAAATACCTCAAGTTTGGGAGGGACAACCATCATACTCTTGAAGAGAAATCGTAGATGGGACAAGTGAAGGGGAACCAATATATTTCCATACCTAGGTAAGCATGATGTATGTGGATGTTCCCTCATTAACAATGCATCGATGAAAAATATATTGTGGATGGAAACTGAGATTTGGAAAGCTACAGAGGGTGGAAATTGAAAGGGTTCATCCTGGTCACTATGAAAGGTAAGCATATGATCGTTCGAGGGATCAACATCAATGAAAGTGGAGATCAAGGATTTCTTTTGTACAGGGAACATTTGAAAGACTTTGAGGGATGACATGGAAATGGGGGAGTGGGATAAGTTATCAAAAATAATATAATGGTGGGTTTCCTTCCCATGAAGGTGAGGAGTATTCTTCCTTAGTGGAACCTTGGGAGGGATTTCAATGGTAGGAAGAAGAATATGTAAAGTTCCATTTGTGGACAAAGGAGAATTGGAGGGCCCAGTGAGTTGTTTCTTTGGGGGAATACTATACTTGGGTGCTAGATTGGTTCATTGGATCTGGTTGGGGACAAAGTGGTTGCCTAAAGGATCAAGGGAGATATTGTGGCTTCCTAGAGCCCCTTGGTTCTAATTATTTTTATTCCATTTCCTTTTATTATTATTATTATTATTATTATTTGGTTTGTGGGAAGGTGATCATTCTTTTGCACATACACTTGACCTGAGGGAGGAGGTGTAGGTGAACTAGCATGGGGATAGGGTACAACTTCAGGTGGAGTATAAGTAGATGGTGGTGGAATAGGAAAAGGGTAATAAGGGTTTGTGGCAATACCATAAGGGGTACCCTAACAATGGTGATGGGGGTGAACATGAGGTGCATGGTAGGGGGTACTAGTGTTCATCTATGATTAAACACATGAAGGGTCCTAAGGTGGGTTTGGGTATCCATAAGGAATGGGATACCCACCATGAGGAGGAGGATAACCACTAGGTCCAGGTGGATGTGTTGGTGGATATTACAAGGATATAGAGATTATTAAACCATTACTTGTGTGTAATGTTCTTAGAGTGGATGAGTCACCTGATTAAGGATGAGGGGCATCATGAAAGATCATGTAAATGTATCCAAATTTGCTGTAAATAAAAGAATACTACTGATCCTTATGAGTAATATCTTTCTCATTATGGGGTAACATCATAGTGACATCCTTGGCAATGGAAGGAAGGAGGGAATTCAGGAAAACATCCTTCAAGATGATATAATTAAACTTGGCCTTGCATAGGCCACACCTTATGCACCCCTCATGGATACGGTTCGAGATATGAGTGGTGGTGGTTTGATTACAATAGGTAAGGATATCGATCCCCATATTGTGGTGAATAGGTAACTGAAAGAAGGTGAGAAGCACCTTGGAAATGGAATCAAAGTTACAGTGATTGTTCGTAGGTTGGTCAATGTACCACTTGGAAATGACACCCATCAGGATTATCTAGAAAATACTAAGTCTATTAGATTCCTTCGTGATAGAGTTCGAAGAACACCATAGATGAAAATACATCACATGGTTGGATGGGTCTTCTCCTGACTTATCCTCAAACTTGGGGATGTCAAAGGGAAACTTGGTATGCATGGGAGGCCAGTTGGGGCTATAATGAATGGGTCAATTGATAATTTGGCTGAAATCTAGGACACTCAATCCAAACATGAAATTAAAGGAGCTTTGGAAAGTTTTTTCCATGGGGGAACTAGAGGGAGATGGTCTAAGTGAAATATATAAAGGATTGGAACTGGTTGCATGAGTACCTCGCAACTGGGATGGGGTTATGAATTTGATTAGATATAACTCGAGGAAAGGTTGGGGTGAGGGGTCCTACTTCATTAGATGGAGATGAGATAACCCTTGATAGGAAACTCTCGTCGAAGGCATTTCATCCTATGAGACTATCTTTTGGAAGGTGAAATGGTGTCCGAAAGGAGGTTTGAGTATTGGTTTTGTTCGGTGTTGTAATGGTTTTAAAATTGGTTATATGCTTGAAAGTAAATCGTTGAATTAAAAACAAATACTTAAAATGAACAACTTCAAAAAGAAATTACTTGAAATAACCCCCTACTTGTGTAAGAAACCTAATCAAAAGTACTCGGTGCTAACTTTTCATTTTGAAAAACTGAAAAAGTGTTGAATGAAACTTTAGATATTTAAAGATAGCAAACTTTTCTCCAAATTATTGATCTGTAATTGATCTTTTAAATACTATGGTTAAGTTTATGCATGATTTTATTTACCATTTAGGAATTAAAGCGAAGAAGAAGATTTAATGAATGACTATTGCAGCCATCATAAAGAATGTAGATCAGAAAATGCACATAAGGAACAACAAACCATAATGCTAAAGATTGATAACGAAGTTCGGCAAGGTTGCCTACATCTCCGGGCCTTTGTCTCAGTGGGTGAGGTTTGATTATTAATCTTAAATGCTTCAAAATTACATCAGAAGTACATCAAATGGATTAAAAATTAGTCTGTCTTTTTTCTTCAACTCAAGAATCCAACAAAATTGATGGCACTGAAAAAGGTTGAGTGTAGCTCCCGGAAATGGCCTCGAAAGTTCGCATCCTCAATGGATTCCTTGCATAAAAATGGATTAAGCTTCACAATTCTTCATCATTATGTTGTATCTGAACTTTCTTGGATTGTCAAAAACCTCTGGTTTATATAGATTTCGATTTGGGGTTCACCTCCCAACTTTCTCCCAAGATTTGGCCTCTAAAAGGGCTCCAGATCCTCATTTTTGGGCAAAACTCCAAAAATATCAGTACAATTAACAATAAAATTCCAAACAGTAGGTAAAAAACTACTTTTTGGCTAAAATGTGAGCCAACCCGTTTACTCGGGCTCTTGGTCACATGGAGGCACCATGTTTCCTCGGGTTGGGTCATGCCCCTGGTCTTTGGCCCTTGGTCTTCATCCCTTGGTCCTGAATGTACTTCTCTGGTCAATGGGCTAGCCCCCGCAGATCGAGGCTTATCCAAAAATCTATGGACTAATCAACTTTAAATACAATTTGTGACATATGGTTTAATAAGAACTATCGTATCTCGGTCGGTCCTCCGATTGTTTCGAAGTCTTTGGCTTGATGTGGAGGTCAGGTGGTCGAATCCCACTAAGTGAAACAATCTTTTGAACCAATCCTCATTGGCCTCTTTTGGGGTGCCACATGGTGCCCTATGATTGGGCCACATGTCGCCTCTAGATTGGACCATACCAAACAAGTCAATGCATAGTCAACACTGCCAAGTCAGTGTCATACGCCATGTGTCAAACTCAGATCTTTCCATGTCACTGCCAACTGTCATTCATATCTTTCCATGTGTCAGACCATCACTAGGCCACGTCATCATATAGAGTGCCACGTCAACATTTGTATAGTCCACATGTCAAATACATACCGTTCTAACTCATCCTTGAAAACATCAAATCCACCTAACATGTGTAACCTCCTGGTGCTGCTACCTCAGCATGATGATGTCATCATGACACCATATTCCATGTCATGATGACGTACTACTAACATCAGTAGTATGACCTCTGACTGTTGACTTAGAATTTTTTTTCCTATTTGGGAAAAAGTTCAGATCTCCATAACTTTTGCATACAGTGTCCATTTTTGGAAAAAAAACATACTTCCAAAATTGACACGACGAGCCCTACGTAATGGCGTTGGTTTTGTCCAATTCTGAGAACTTTGAAATTTTGTCGTTCCTGGATCCATTTTGGATCATTCCTCCCCACTAAGACCTTTTGGTCCTCCAAAAGGATATTAACCAGTCATCAAGTGTGGGATAGGAATACCCACTTGTTATTTGTCTTTAAGTTATGTCCTATGCACCTATCGCATCATAATCAATTGCATAATAACCATCACAACTGAAAGAATATTGTTATCCATTTGAACTCGTTCACATCTTATTGAATCTAATACCATCCATGTAGAAAACCTTAGCAACGATAACATCATAAATATGACTGAAACTGAACCAATATGTTTGACTGGCTTGCACAATATTAATTTATCTTGAAGCAAAGTATGATTCAACTCCCATCCTACAACCATCTCACGTTCATGATTAATATAATCTATTTTACTTGGCACAATTGTAGGTGTATTTCTTTCATAATCTGTCTTCTTTAATTTTTCCATTGTTAGAAGATATTGATTTTATTTTATACGATGAGCATGTACAACATATTTAGTTCCCTTTTTAAACAAGTGATATTGATTATGTTCCCTGTAGAAGATTTCTTTGCGATCATATAAATAAGAGCTTCCTAAGACCATTCCATATGTTTCTAGTGACACCACATCACATATTACTTCTGTTGTGTCCCTTTCGTCACTTGAATGAGAAAATGAGGGGCACTTGCAAGTCTAGTTGGGCCTACTAAATAGGACAGAGGTTAGTTTATGAATCAAATAATTCAATCACATGAAATAAACAAACAACTAAGATATAAACAACTAAAGAAATAACTAAAGAAATAAAACTAAAATGCATGAGGAAACTTGAACCAAAAATCAATCAAATGACCAATAATCATGCCACCAATGGATAATTATATTGATGGGCAAAAACCATAGAGAAAGGGGGACTTATGGATCCCCTCTTCCTCCTTGGGAGGGCTCTTGAGTCCCCTATGGGATATATCTTCTTACAAATGGTAAACTAGAAAGAAAATAGTGAAGAAATCCAAGCTTATTCCCTCAAGAGGTGAGGTGAATAACTTAATGAGATGATGCTAGTATGCCCCCAGAAGAAAAGAGGTTTCGTGAAGGAGAATAGAGGTAGCATAACAATACAATGAGATTCTTGAATTCTTAGTGCACCCATGGCCTTCATTTATAGCATGACTTCAAGGATTTATTCAACTAGTTCTTGGTGTGAACAAGAGGCCCATTAGAGAACCATTGGGTCCTTAACCAACCCCCCATGCAGATTTAGCTCAGATTTGAGGGTCAAATCGAATTGGGAGATGAACTAGAAGTGGGTGAGGGGCCGACAATAACCATAAATGCGCCATTCACAGGGCTGCACATATTTTTTCATACACAATCGTGCATCGGGCACATGTGCGCTTTTTGGCTTCTTTGGCCTTCACACGTGTGTGCACTTCCTTTAGTGTTTCAACGCATGTCAATTTGTTTGACCAATTGTATAATTTTTTTCGCCTTGGAAATGCATATTTGGTGCTGTAGGTGAACTAATAGGTGTTTGGAGTGGTGTATTCATGTAACCATTTGCGGACAAAATTTTAGTGATAACAAATGCCCCCTTATGTGTGAGGTTAGGAGCATACATATAGACAAAATACATCAATGTTTCTTCTACTAGATGTACCATTGTAAAGAAGAGTGCTGAGAGGAACTGCAAGAGTGATCCGTTGGAGGGAGAGGGGAAACTATGGGACCCAAACCTTTCTCTAGGTCAGAAAATAAAATCTATATACAAACGAGGCAGGCATGCGCAGCCCCATGCTCGTGTCATGTAACTCAAAAAATGTAAGATAGTAACTGAAGTTGTATGCTGATGTAGATAACTGTAGCGCCCTCCGGGGAAGTTTTATAATGGGAGATGACAATTCTGGTGGTGAACATACTTTAAACATAGGGAAGGACACCTGAAAGAAGTGTCAATGACTCATAGGCATTGATGGTATACCGAATTCAGAGGTCTTCAACTAGTATAAAATAACTGCAATAGTCACATAGTAAGACCCATCGTAACATGAGATTGTGTTGAATTCAAATGTTATGGGGGTCAACAACATTAGAGATAAATGATGGTTCTCTCTATTCCATTCGAGACTCCTCATCATAAAGGTAATGAGAGTCAAGATACAGTCGCCCTTTTGGAAACTGTGTTGATGCCGACAGAGAGGGAGACGCGACTCCAAGAAGAAAAAGGGCTTCATGAAATCCACTATATAAGACCAGGAACTGATAAGGAACATGAATGAAGTCAATATGTGGTGAGACTCAAGACTGCCCTTGGTTGGGGATATATTTGAGGGATGATTGGCAACAACCGTGAAACTATATCTAGTGTCAGGGGGATGACTAGACATGGGGTTAAATTGTGCCAGAGGCATGACAAAGTGGACAAACTTAGATATAATGGGTTCATGGACTTGCAATAGGGGGAATCATTTTCATCATAGGAAGTGAGGTGGTTGGAGGATTTTGAATAAGGGCCATTTGATTATGCCTGTATTCAATGATCGTAGGACACTGGTATGTGAAATAATCAAGTGATTCAAAAATAGAGTAAGGGCATCTCATCCATTCATTGACTGAGGTCAAGACATAATGGATGTCTGTGACTTGGGTACCTGATGACGTCGGTGGAGAGGGGTCATTCTAAAATATCTGGCATAGTGTTGTTAGAGTTTTTCGAAACTGAAGTAGTGTGGGGAAATGATGAGTGTAGTGGCCATACTCTGAACAGATGGTGCATGCAAATTTGGTTTGCAACCCTTTACTTCCTGTAGTAATGGACGTCATGGTAGTACTAGGTGTGCTTGGTGAAGTAGTGAGCGATGTGGTTTCTTGAGGGACTTGGATCAAATTGCGTAACTCAGGGAGAGAGGGAAATCTATTTATGGGGTGTCCCTCTCTCTTGCAAAGTGCATAAGGGGCTTGAATGCAGGGAGGAAGTGGAGCGGTGGGCTCTTTCTTATTTCATCTTCCCCTAGCCATCACGGTGGTGATGGAAAGTGGGGGTGAGGGAGGTGTGGTCAGAGTTAGTACTGGAATCTGCATTAGAATTCCCTCTATTTGTGGAGGAAGATATGGTTGAGGAACCATCGTGGGTGGGTGTAGATACCATACTGGAATGGAAAGCACCATGCTGGGAAGGGTAAGCATTGCGGCTACCTAGAAATCTTGTACTCCTGGTGGGGGTAGAAGAAGTGAATTTAAGTAATGGCTTGGGGGATTGTCTCCCAAACTAGGATTTGACCTTGAGGGAGGGTCAAATTGGGGATAAGTGGTGTTGTAGGGTTCTCAGGTGATTCCTAAGGTAGGGTTTCTTCCACTAGTGGGACATCATGGATTGGATAATCCTCTATGGGAGGAATGGTATATCCATTTTCAATTCCATTGGAATATATGACATGCACTTGTGTTGAGGGGTGGATGATCAGTGGTGCTCCGTGGTATGCCCCCAGCAAGGATGGGTCTTTGAAAATTCTAGGACCCATCTCCATGAGTGGGTATGCATCTGAACTAGTGCAGACAAGAGGTAGGATGTTATCGATGTTGGAGGAGTGGTTAGGCTCATAATGTGAAACTTGGTCGATGGTGATGATCTTCCCTTGTGGGGGAGCATCATCATTTGAAACATAGAAGAGGCCACAAACTTCATAGCATACACATAGCTAAGTCTAAAAAAGATGTTGTAGTCGAACGAGGCCTCATTAATCTCAATTTTGATAAGGATAGTTTTTCCCCCAAGTTCAATGGGGACATTTTGAAAGATCCCTTCAAGGGAGGATGGTCATCCCTCATAAGCTCTTAAAGTAATGGTGGATGGTACAAGCTCAGGGGAGCCAAGTTTCTTCCATACAGTTTTGGACATGATGCATGTGGATGCACCTTCATCAATGATACATCGATGAACTGTGATGTTCCAAATTTTGAATGGTATATGGAAAGCTACCAAAGAGGGGAGATGAGGTTCCCCACAATCTAGATCAAATGTGATGAGTCTAGTATCAGCTGGATCAGCTTCCGCAAAGGCAGAATGTAAGGATTTATGTTGATTTGGACAAGTTTGGAGGACCTCCAATACTGACATGGCTGCAAGATATTGCTCCATGTCATCGACCAGATTGTAATTCTGTGTTTCCCTATCCTGAGGGTTGTTGACATTCCATCATAATGGGATGCGAGGAATACAAATGGGGGGTTCAGTGTTAGGTCGTGGAATCATCCAGGGTTGTCCAATTGTAGCTGGAGCTTCTTCTGAAGTGGTGGAATTAGATTCAAGGGTGTGTTGTATTGACAACTTCACATTTGCAGAAGAATTTCTTCTTTGCTAGTGAGGAGGATATTGCGATCTGACTGATTCCCCATGTGTTGATATTGTCCCATTTTTGGTGGGGAAGGATGCATCTCCTGTTGGGTATTCATCACACCTTGGTGTGGAATAGGGTTTTGAAACAAAGCCGAGGGTGGTTGTTTCAAATACTATTTAGGGTCTTGCTGAGGGGCAGGCGATGCTGGAGGACGTGGCACATTCATGGAATCTTTCATCTATTTGAAGTCAACAATTAGGGGGAAATGGTGAGTATAATGACCATACTCACTGCAAAGAGCACAAGGAAAGTTCATCCGAAGGTTGTTGTTGTTGTTCCTCCCTTAGAGTTTGTTGTTATTTCCCCCTTGGGGGTTTTGGTTACCCTGGTTCTGGTTGCCCCCAGCAGGTTGGTTTTGTTGGGGGTTATTTCTCCCTGGTCCTAGGTTATTATTGTTTCGGTTTTTTCCTTTATTTTTGGCATTATTCGGCTAATAGGCCAGATTTTTCATATTCAGTTGTTCAAAATTTTGAAATTTTTGAATGAGGGAGGGCTGAACAAAGTTAACCCCAGTGTGTGGTTGTCCTTCTGGAGGAGAAATTGGATGTGGAGGACCAGGAAATGGAAAATATGGATGATTTTGTGGCAATGAACCATAGGGTGCATAGAAAGGCGTAGTGATTTCACTAGTGCCCAGGTTATAAGATGAGGTAGAGGGGGTACCATAACTTGGTTGAGAGGTCGGGCACATCATGGGGGATGAGGAGGTTCCACTCATGGGTGGAGGGGGGGCCATACATCGATGAATATTGGTGTGTTCCATATAGAGGTGGTGGTTGCATATACGGATTGTGGTGTGTTGTGGTACCAATAAATTCATCCTCCACGTGAGACATTCCAAGTTTGTCCTGGGCAAAAGGTACGGGTCTTGGGGCGTCAGGTAGTACTGTGTATAAGTAACCTGACTGAGCATAAATGAGGTTATACTATTGAACCTTGTTTATGGCTTCCTCTTCAGTTTGGGGGAAGGTGGAGGCCACATCTTTGGCAAGGATAGATACAAGTGATCTAAGAAACCAATCGAGACATTGTTCTTTGGTGGTTTATGCTTTGCATAAACTATGTCGCCGATGCCATTCATGAATGTGGTCAACGATATGGGTGTCTAAGGATTGTTTACACTCAAAGATAAGTTCTAGACCATTTTCATGACAAACTGGTAGTTGAAAGAAGGTCAAAAACAAATTGGCCAACGATTCAAAAGTCACATGGGACCCTGATTTTTCGTCCACATAACATTTGGCTGATGGACCTATGAGTGTCCGCTGAAATAAACTTAAATGGATGGATTCATCCATGATGTTGTTTGAAGAGAACCATAAGTGGAAGGTCATGATATGGTTGGCAAAATCTTCCCCCGCCTTTCCTTCAAAATTGGGGATGTCTGAAGGTATTTTTGTAGGCGTAGCGGGCCATGTGGGGTCATGCAATATAGGGTCATTAGCAAGCTTATTGAAATCAGGTATGTTGAGGGATGCCAAATATGGCATGTGGAGGGGTGGTGGAGGATTAGTTCTAGCCATGGTGTGAGCAGGTTGTTTACCTGACCCTTGAGGGGGGTTGAGTGGGTTTGTACTTCCCCCTTGGGAAGAATTTCTCCCCCTTCTTCTTTGTAAAGGAGAGCTAGTGGATGCTTGGCCTTGGGAATTGAACCAAAGAAAAGTGGAACCAAGAAAATATGATCCAAAAATAGTAGCACTCACATGGGTTTGATATGGTTGAGTCGGTGAGTTGGTGAGACTAGGAACTCCTCCTAGGATAGGAGGGATATTTTCCAAGCGTCTGGAACGACAGGGATTCTATGGGTACCCTATGATGTCTGACTAACAAAGTGAATGTGTGTAAATGGTGATGAGAGAAATAAATGAACAATAGACTTGTATAATTTGGACCTTCACAATATATCTCACAATCACATGTAATCAAATGAGCATCATACATATATCAATTAAAAAGAATCATACATGTGGGTAGGTGGATTTTGTCCATGTGGAAGAACAAAGAAAAAAAATTCTCGTGTCCTAAAAAGACGTAACTTCCTTCCTCCCAAATAACACTAGACCTTCCAATAGCACTCAATAGTGGGGTCTGAAGCCACCAGAAGAGGAACTAGTGAAGGATGAAGCAATCAGTTCTAATGAGGGGTAGAGAGTGCAAATCCCGAAAGAGTTGGTGATATTTCCCAATAGCCACACAAAATCTCATCAACGTGCAATTGCAACCCACAATTTCCACCTGGGTAGATGTCCTAAAATTTGGCCACTAGGTACCTCGGTCAAAGTGTGACATTTAGATTTTCAGCCTCAGAAATGGGTCACGGTCTGGATCCCTTCCAAGAGGTGGGTGCCTCAAATGGGGATGCATAGAACAATCGAACCTCGACCTTCCACCCTTCATGGGTATCTCCCTGCCTTATGGTATTAGGAACACTTGACTTGGAGGATTTTAAAGTTCCCTATTTGTCAACTTCTAATGTTTGAATGTGTGAGAACCAAATAACGAGGGGTTATTTGGATGCATACCCTCGAGATCCTACCTAGACTAAAATATTTCTTTTGGCACCTCCTGTGGAGGAAAACTTAGTGAGTTTTTAGAAAAAAATTAGATGTGGTTGTTTGAGATATTGGAGGTGTGAACCAATATCATTTGAATTAAGTGGCTGTGGATAATTCCTTCAAGGAATAGTGGGACGTTTTCAAATCCATTTGGAGGAAACCTACTTCAACCTACACAATTCGAGATGAAATTACGTGAGTGAGGAGTGACTTTGTGTGTGAGAAAGTGATAAAATGTGCCAAATTTTTAATAAGTTAGGTGTCACCTTGCAAAATGTAGACCTCCTATGGTCCTTACAAATATGGATTACCTATCTTACTAGATGCCATTGGTACAACCTTGCAGAATTGTAAAGTCCCTAAAGAACTATCATGTGGACATATGGGTCCTTACCAATCCTTTAAACTCCCTAATGTGATTTAACCTAATAAATCTTTGAAAAACTATCCTAGATTGTAAGAATGTGGGCATGTATGGGTTCATTACTATCATCTTTAAACTCCCCTAGTGATGTAAACTAAGAAAGTAGCTTCAAAAAACTATCCTCACTTTGCAACATGTGATCATGTATGGGCCCTTACAAATTTAATATGTTTGAAAAAGAAACTAAGAGGAGCCCTAGGGGGGCTTTGTCCTCTCCTAACGATTTTTTTAAGGGAGATGAAATGTCCCCTTAATCACTTTTCGGGTTCTCAATATCACTCTATGGTGCGAGAGAAGAGCATACTCAATGATTAAAGTTTGATTTCTGGTCCCAATGCAAGTGTTTTTATGTGTGATAGTAAATAATATCAACTTAACTTTTACAATCAAAACAAACCATCCATGTGGCAACTCAAAGAAAAAGAGGATAAATATGGTTCTTTTTAACCCCCTAAGTGCCTATGTTTTGACTAAACCTTCATGTGGTAAGGGAAACTAAGTGTGGTGCATTCACAAATTGCATAAAAGCAAGATTTTGAAGTCCAGGGGCCTTCAAAATATCACAAGAACTCTTACAATTTCAATACTATGGACATATGCATGGGTTATAGTTCAGATAGAGGCACAGTGGGTGCACAATGGCCAGTGAAAAGAAGACCTTTGGGTACACTGTGTGTAGAATGCGTAGAGAACAAAAATTTTGTGGGCGCACAATGCCCAGAATGCGTGTCTATGGGATGAAATACCTGTGCACGTTTTGATACACATGGGGGGGAGGGGATTTCAAATGAAATTCTCCTCTTCCAGTCCCAAACTTGACTCTTTGCAGGTAAGGCTAAGCCATTTATGATCCCTGCAAGGAAAATGGGTCAAAAATAAGTGCTCAAACAACCCAAATAGGGAGGAAATTGATCCCTTATCCTCAGTATGGTCGCCAATCTATTGTGTCCATTTCGTCACTTGAATGAGAAAAAGAGGGGAACTTGCAAGTCTAGTTGGGCTTGCTAGACAAGACAAAGGTTAGTGTATGAATCAAATAATTCAATCACATGAAATAAACAAACAACCAAGCTACAAACAACTAAAGAATTAACTAAATAAAGAAAACTAAAATGCATGAGGAAACTTGAACCAAAAATCAATCAAATGACCAATAATCATGCCACCAATGGATAATTATATTGATGGGAAAACACCATAGAGAAAGGGGGACTTATGGATCCCCTCTTCCTCCTTGGGAGGGCTCTTGAGTCCCCTATGTGAGAGCTCTTCTTACAAATGTTAAAGTAGAAATCAAATGGTGAAGAAATGCAAGCTTGTTCCCTCAAGAGGTGAGGTGAATAACTTAATGATATGATGCTAGTATTCCCTAAGAAGAAAAGAGGTTTCTTCAAGGATAATAGAGGCATCATAACAATACAATGAGATTCTTGAATTCTTAGTGAACCCATGGCCTCCATTTATAGCATGACTTCAAGGCTTTATTCAACTGGTTCTTGGTGTGAACAAGGGGCCCTTTTGGGCACCCTTGGGTCCTTGACCAGCCCCCCATCCAGATTCATCTTGGATTTGAGGGTCAAATCGAATTGGGAGCTAAACCAGAAGTGGGTGAGGGGCTAATAAGAACCATAAATGCACCATTCACAAGAGTGTGCGAATTTTTTTGTACACAGTCGTGCATCAGGTGCATGTGCACTTTTTTGGCTTCTTTGCCATGCACACGTGCGTGCCCTTCCTTTAGTGTTTCAACGCATGTCATTTTTTTTGACCAGTTGTATAGTTTTTTACCTCTTGGAAATGCATATTTGGTGCTGCAGGTGAACTAATAGGTGTTTGGAGATGATGTATTCCTGTAACCATTTGTGGATGAAATTTCAGTGATAACAACTTCATACACATACTTATATGTAATTGCAAACTTTATGATACATTTGTTTGTTATGGGAAATTTGTGATATTTGCTTATCCAATTTAGTGAATAGGGTTTGTGATGCATCTCAGTTTTTAATCCCAATTTCCTAACCACTTCTTCTGAAATTAAGTTAGATTGAGATCCACTATATATCAATGTGTCGATCTTGGTATGTTTCATAAGGACCCTTATATGGAACACTTTACTTCTAGAATCAAAACCATCATCAAATTTACCTTTCAAACCAACTGTTATAATCTTATACTCATCACCTGAATCTGATCCCAAGTTTGTTGGTCATGTTGTTGTTCCAATTTTTTTTCTCCCTTTCCTCTCTTTGAACCACTTTGGTCTCTTCTCTGGGTGCAATTTCCAACACTGCTCATCATCATGCCCTTATTTATTACAATGCTTGCAAGAGAGCTTCTCTTCTTTCATTGTCACTGAATTTTATTTCTTCCCAATCTCTTTTCCTTTTCCATCCTTCTTTGAAGATGATTCCCCTGATACACTAACTCCAATTTTTCCTATTTCAATATATGTTTCTTGAAAAGAAACCTCATCAAGATTATTAGGTCCAAACATAAACCTCCTATATACTTCATAAGAGTTTCTTATGTATTCAATGGAACATCTAACATCAAATCCATCTTACAAAATTCCTTTTATATTCCTACACCGATTGCCCTTTTCTTAACTTAAGACTTTTCCATTCAATTAAAGCCTTTTCCTTATATCCCAACTGATAGAACTGTTTTCTAAGTGAAGAAATAAAATCATTCCATGATGGAAAAATATTACCAACTTGACGAGTTCCATGTTCCATATTACTTTGCCACCAGATGAGAGTCATTCCTTCAAGATAAATCAATGCCAATCTGATTTTGGTTACCTCATGTTTGATTTGCTGCAAATTAAAATATATCTCCATTTGTCTAACCCAGTTATCAAGTTTCTTAGCATTAATTTCTCCATCACACATAGGAAAAACAAATTTTACATCAAGTTTAAGTAATGGCATATCATGCTTATGTTTATGAGAATGTTTTCTTGAAGAAGTAGTATTAGAACTTTTACTTGAAGAAGAAGAAGATGATGGAGATGAAGGAGCTGAAGTAGGAGATTTTGGAGGGTCATCTCCTTCTTCACTTTTGGCTTTCTTTGAAGATTCCCCTTGAACTGGTCTCTTCCATTCCAAGTAATCATCATACAACACTTTTACCATCTTTGACATGGCAAAGAAAGTATTTTGAAACTCTCTTTTGTTTTGAGAAAGTCCTTCTTCCGATGCCATATTCTCACTTTGAGATGTCCTCTTTCTTGATCCAATCTCATGATGTCCTTCTACAATCTCTCCTTCACCGCAACTTAGCTTTTCCCTGATAATCATGCAAACCCCAACAACCAACTGTCAACCTGCTTTGATGCCACTTGATCCATAATTGATCTTTTAAAGACTATGGTTAAATTTATGCATGATTTGATTTACTATTTAGGAATTAAAGAGAAGAAGAAGATTTAATGAAAGAATATTGCAGCCATCATAAAAAATACATATCATAAAATACACATAAGGAACAACAAACCATAATGCTAAAGATTGATAATGAAGTTCGACAATATTGCCTACGTCTCTGGGCCTTTGTCTTAGCGGAGGAGGTTTTCTTATTAATATTCAATGCTTCAAAAGTACATCTAAAGTACATAAAATGTATTACAAACTAGTCTAGTTGTATTATGTTCGACCTAAATAATCCAACACAATTGATGGCACTGAAAAAGGCTAAGCATAGCTCCTCGAAATGGCCTCCAAAGTTCGCTTCCTCAATGGATTCCCTCCATAAAAATGGCTTAAGCTTCACAATAATTCATCATTCTATTGTATATGAACTTACTTGGACTATCAAAAACCTCTAGTTTATATCTATTTTGAGTTTGGGTTCACCCCCCAACTTCCTCCCAAGATCAGTCCTCAAAAAGGGCTTCAGATCCTCTTTTTTGGTCAAAATCCAAAAACATTAGTACAATTAACAAAAAAATTCCAAACTATAGGTTAAAAAACCCACTTTTTGGAAAAAATGCACACCAACCCCTTTTATTTGAGCTCTTGGTCATATGGAGTCTCCATGTGTCCTGAATTTCTTTCTCTGGTCGACAGGATAGCCCTTGCCTGATCCAAAATGGATCCAAGAAGGCCTAAAAATCAAAGTTTTCAGAATAAAATTGAAACCAACTCCATTGTGTCGGTCTCGTCGCATCGATTCTGACAATATATTGTTTTCCAAAAATGGACACCATATGCAGAATTTATCGCGTTCTGAAAATTTTCCCAAACATGCAAAAAAAGTCAAAGTCAAAGTCAACAGTGAGAGGCCATATTACTAACATCAGCAGTACATCAACATGACGTCACAGGTGATGTCAGTAGGGTGATGTGGCAACACTAGAGGCTGACATATGGCAGGTAGATTTGGCATTTTCAGACTGATTTGGCACGGTACATATTTGACATGTGGATTGTACAGATGCTGACGTGGTATTATTTACGATGATGTGGTCCACCGATAGTCTGACACGTGGTAGTACGAATGACGCATGGAAGATACATGGCTGTATGGTTTGACAGGTGGAAATGACATGAAACGCTCTAGGGGTGATATGTGGCAGGAAGGTTGACCGGTAGGTTGACTTGGCAGCTAACTCGACTATATGAACCAATCATAGGGTGACACATGGACCAATCAAAAGGCACCACGTGGCACCCCAGATGAGGCCAAGGTTGACTGGTCAAAAATTTTGTTGCGCTTTGTGGGTGTCAAACCTCTGATCTCCCGGGAGACCAATGGACTAACCTCCCCACACTAACCATATGGGTTACGTGTGTTTCTTTCTATACATGTGGAAGAGTTTAAATTTATGCTGGATGAGCACGAGAGTTGGGGGATAAGCACGGTCGATGGGGACAACCCGCAGACCAGGGCATTATACCTAGGCATGGTTACAACCACCCATATGACCAGAAGAGAGGACCGAGGACGAAATTCATAGAACCATGGCCACATGGCACTCACAAGTGACTAGGGGATGAGGTCCAGGGTGGAGGACAAGGGCGTCAATGCCTAGCGCATGGCCACATGGGCATGCATACGACTAGAGCAACAACTAAAGACCAGGGGATTAACAGTTAGCGCCTAGCTCGAGGCCACATGATGCCTCCATGTGACCAGGATCCTGAGTAAGAGGGGAACATGCCCAAATATTTTCCATTTGTGGGTTTTAAAACCAGATATTAAGATTTTTTATTGTTATTATGCTGATTTTTGGAGGATTTTGCCCATTTTTTAGGATCTCGAGTCATTTTTTAGGCCAAATAATGGGAGGAAGTTGGGAGGTGAATCCAAACTCAGAATCTATAAAAACTAGAGGTTCTTGAAATCCTTAATAGGTTCATAATAGGGATAAATGTTGAATAATTGTGAGGTCCAAGCCAATTTTATGCAGGGAAGCCATTGAAGAAATGAACTTTGGAGGCCATTTCCGGGAGCTATGATCAAGCGTTTTCAGTGTCGTCAGTTGTGATGGATTCTTGAGATCAAGAAAAGCATATCCAAACCAATTTTTAATACATTTGATTCATTTATGATGTACTTTTGAAGCATTGAATATTAATAAGAAAGCCTCCCCCACCGAGACAAAGGCCCAGAGACGTAGGAAAACTTGTCTCGAACTCCGTTAACAATCTTGGAATTATGGTTTGTTGTTATTAATGTTCACTTTCTTTTCTGTATTATTATTGATGGCTGCAACATTCTTTCATTAAAATCTTACTAAGTGGTAAATCAACTCATGGATAAAGTTAACCAAAGTCTTTAAAAGATCATTTTTGGATCAAGTGGTTTCAGAGAAGGTTGAAAGTTGTATGTTTGATTTTGCATGATTGATACAAAATTCATCCAAAGAAGAGTAAGGATAGCTTAGAACTCGCAGAAGCAACGCAGGATGCTCAGAATGGCCTCAATAGACAAAGAAAGGGAAAAAAATCAAAGTTCTCAAAACTCATTGAAAATGACATCATCACGAAGAGTGTGTTGCAATATTTACAACGACTTAAACGACTTGTCAAATGGAGTTACGAATCAAAATATATTCACGGTCAAAGTCTGGTCAACCTAGCCTAGTCAGAAGGGGGATGAGTCAACATCCATACTGTTGACGTCAGCATCAGTATAGATGACGTCAACATTCATACAACATATGCGGCATGTGCAGGAGGTGACATGTGTCATGATGAAATCAACATGACATCAACATGGTGACATGGCAGCACTAGAGGTTGCCACGTGTCACTCATATTTGGAATTTCTAGGTCATTCCATGGACCAGTAAAATTGCACCACGTGGCAGTCCATACAATGACGTGGTAGGATGAGTTGGCAGATAGTACGCTGATGTGGTAGGGTGATTGTATAGTGGTTGATGTGGCCCAATGGTTGGTTTCCACATGGCCCAGTCATGGGTTGCCATGTGGTAGTGGGAAAATTCCCAATGACAACTTGTGATCAAAATTTCAAAAAAATATAAGATTAGGCGGGTCCACCAATTTTGGCGGGACCCCACCAAATATGGAAACCGACCAACATCTAGAAGCCTCACCAACAGTTAGCAGAAAAGGCATGTCAAATATATATATATATATATATATATATAACAATGATCAAGCCAAAAGGGGAGGCCTGCGGGATTGACACCATGACCTCCCCCCTTATACATGCCTTAGTATATTCTCTATAACCAATAGGCCAACAGCCTCACATTGGTTGTAATGCCAATTTTATTATATAAAACATGAATCCTCCTAGTGCTAGGAGGAGGGCATGCATGGGTACAGATCGACACAGTTTTCGAGACAATTATTCATCATTTATTGCAGGTTGCAGGGCATAAAAACTAAGAAAGAGTTTTTCTTGGGCCTAGGAATGCCAGAGTCGGATCGAGGTGTGGAGATAGTCATTTTTGGGTAATGCGATGCCAAACATTTAGTGGTGTTGTATGTTTTCTGATATGAGAAAATCTTCTATAATTTGATTTCAGAATGAGGTATACTTATGTATTTTTCCAAATTCTTTTGTTGAGTTAATAAAAAGGCCTACCCATTTGAGAGAAGGACCCGAAGACGTAGTCCACTAGGGACAAACTCCATTATCAAGTTTTTTGTGTTCATATTTGATTCTTATGTATCTTCATTATTGAGATTTTCCTTCTTTAATGGTGCACTTTAATTTATGCTCATTTAATGCAATTCTTTATAAGTCACTCGATGAAAAGATCCTGGATCATGTTGGTATCAGAGCAGTTGTATTTGACTTGAATTATTCAGTGTAAATTCTTACTAGGGACAAGCATAAGCAGGGTGAAGGAACTCTTAACACTTTTGATCCCGAAGTTGGTCGTGCATATCGAAGGAAGAAAATGGAAGAAGAGAACAAACATGATGAAAAGGAGAAAAACTACCATATGGTCTTTTATCGCATGTAATAAATGGTCGAATGAATGTATGGAGACTACAAGAAGAGGATAAAGAATAAGGGGAAGAAAAAGGAAGCACATGCTAATGATGATGCTTCGGTAAACCAAGGTGTAACACCCTAGGTTTTGAACCCCCATTTTAAATAATGTATTGTTACAATGTTGAGAGGCTAGAGTGCCCAAACAATTATTAAAGGGCCAACGTGCCCAAGAAATGTAATGTTTTTATCATTATTAATAATAAACACATTGTTGGCTGCTATACAGACAAGGAATAGAGTTATAGGAGGCTATGATTCCACAAGAGAGGGGGCTTGAGGGGTTGAGTGTTGATTCCTATTTTTTTTAATTAAACCTTTTGTCTAAGGGAGGGGATCGGTTACGTGAGCTTCTTGGGGAAGGCCAGGAGGTTCTTGATTCCCCCATGAAGTTACTTAAACCTGCCTCTGGTCTGATGGGGGGGTTCGACTGATGTCTTGTTCACTAATTTTCTTGTACGTTCATTAATTTTCCCTCATGCACTTGCATGCACCCATTTACCCATTCATTGATCCATCCTCATCTGTGTCTTGCCTTGGGAAAGGGAGCCGAACTGCTAAAGATTAGCCATGGGATAGTTGGATGTAATGGTCGTTGGTGTAATCCAACCATGACTTTGGGGCTGCATGTATGAGATGCGTTGGCCTTCACCCTGGTTTTCTCAGAACTTCGAGTCTTGAGAGTTCCAACATTGAGATTTTGGACTAGCTGTGTTGGAGGCCTTGGTAGGAAGGAGAAGGAATTCCCAAGGGATTGCGTGGCAGAGAAGGGTGGAGGTCCATTCTCTTGGGTGGTACAAGATGGGTAGAAGAGATTTGGGTACTTGTATTGTTGTGGGTGTTGGGAAACCTATGAGAGCTTGAGAGATGACTGGTTTGGGAACCCAAGCACACTCTGGAACCACCCTTGTGGATTCATAGCCTTGGCTCGAGGGTGACACTACTATTGAGGTTTGGAGCAGTGGTGTCTACGGTTGGGTGGAACGTCCTTGGTCTGCAGCCAGTTGGTGTCATCTTTCATAAATATAAGTGCTCTCTATTGTGTTATCATTATCTATGTATGAATGTATTCCGCTGTGTAATTTAATTATCGTTTACATGTATATGAATGTATTTCCGTTGTATATATAATTATCATTTAATTGAATCTTATATTATGCATGCTTGCTGGATATTGCAGTGCATGTCGTCTTTTATTTTATTTTATGTGTTCTTATTCATGAAAGAAGGTATCAGTAAGAGAAAGTAGTCCAAGGGAGGACTTGAAGGTAGCATGCCCTGGCTTGTGGGTGGTTGGGGATGTTATAGTTTGGTATAATATCTTCTCGTTGAAACACTAGGCCAATATGGGTTGGGTCTATTGGCCAGAGTCTCGTGGTCGAGATCAAACTCTAACCATGAGGTTGAAAAGATCAGGAGGAATGGCATTGCAGAATCTACGCAGGGGTTAGATCGTCTTAGATCCATTGTAAGGGGTTCGAAGGATCGTGACCATCCCCTTCAAATTTAGGAGTGATCGCCACTGTAGGATCATGAGAGATATAGGATTGTTGGACTAGAGGACAGGGGATCATGGGTCATCTGATGAAAAGGAAGAAAGGTTTAAGGTAACCATTGTCGCATCCCATGGGAGAGAGAGAGATCAACGGACAGGAGGCATTACGGGGAACCAAGTTGCATGGGAGTTAATTCCCCAAGGCGGTCCCACAATCCAAACCATGATTTTACTGAGGAGTTATGTGTCAGCATTAGGAGAATTGCGGGGCTAAAATTAGGTTACTCCAAACTGTCGATGCGTGTCCCCGCAAATTCAGAGGCGTGCAGTGATGTGACATGTTAGTGCTCAAGCGATGAACCTCTGAAGAGCCGAATTTGCTTGGGAACCATCGATGTGTGGGAGGACACACGCCCCCCAATCATGTGATCTAGATAAAATGATCCAGGAAAAATTGAGCGAGGAGGGGGTTTGAAGTTTGAGACTTTAGAAACTTGAAGACTTGAAAGGATCTCAACCATTGATCTTCCGTGAGCCATGTGTCACCAGATCCAGGGGGCTTCAGATAAAATCCCATGGGGCCAGATAGTTTTTTGAGTTTGAGATTTATGAAGATTGAAGTCCCGAAGAAATCATAGTCGTCGATCCGCGGGGTGGCACACGTCACCAGATCGTGAGCTTCAGACAAAACAATTTTCAAAAAAAAGGTTGAGGTTTGAGATCACCAAAGTCTGGAGCCATGAAGTAAAACATAGTCGTCATATCCAAGAGGACACATGGTGATAGATTGGCCAGTTCGAGAATGTGGAGTTTAGGAGAATCATAAGTGTTCTAGTTTGAAAAATCTCGAAGCCCCGAAGCCTTAAAAGTCGAAGTGATGGGGCGTGATGATGTCAACCAGAGGTGATGTGGACCCTAGAATTCCTGAAGTGATGTGGTTTGTGGACGTCACCTGGGATGATGGGGACACATGAGATGTGTGCAACGTGTCAATAATTTTTGAGCATGCGAATGATTGAAATTTCAGATAGAACATGACACATGTCACCCACCTGACTGGGCCACTTTTCCGCTTCCAGTATTTCACCATGTGGCAACATATCGTGCATTCTGGAGACTAAGCACTCCAAAGGGGAAAGATTTGATAGGTTGTGTTGGGTCAAAAACTCTTGAAGGTCGGAGTACACATCGACCATTGATTCAAGAAGACACATGTCGAAGGATCATTGACTTCAAGTGAAAGCACTCTGGGATAAAGTGCAGGAGGGAAGTTTGAAAATTCCAAAGCCTGAAAAGTCGAAGTGATTCACAACCTCTAATCTATGGGAGGACACCCATCAGTAGATCGTGAACTCTGGTTAAAATCATTCTAGGAGGAGGCAAGTGAGGAAAGTTGAGACTCCCGAAGCACCGAATCCCAAAGCATATCTCGATCATTGATCGTGAAAGAGGACGAGGACCATTAATCTGGTCCTGGTTGGAAATCTTCGAAGTCCCGAAGCTTTGGACAAGCGCCTTTTAAGCTAAGTGAAAGGTCATGGTCATGGTTGTATGCAGATTGAGATCTGAGGGAAGGACGGATAAGGGCCGAATTGGTTGTCTTTGAGACAGAAAAGTCCCAAAGAAGGATTTATCCACGGTTCTAGTCATGGTCACCTGGGAAGGTGGTTTGAAGGAAACACCTATGCAGGATAAAATTCTGTGTCAACCAAGGATAACAGGGCATTTTTATTTTCGAGAATGGGGATATGATCTCCATGAATGAAAAAAATAAAGAGACCTGGAGCATGGTTTGGAAATCTTGTTTATCATATGCGTAATTATAACAAAATGGTCGCTTTCACATTTTGCAGAATTAAGGGGCTTAAGCACGTCAGCTCAGGATGCATATTGAGGAAATGGAAGAAGGTGAGGAAGCCTCTAGTCATAATAAGGAGGCCAAAGGCCATAATACTAGAGTTGGTAATGCAAAGACAGATTCCAATGGATGCAAGGAAAAATGAGAGCATGAAACATTGATAGAAACGATAAGAATTATGAAAATGGAACTGTAGAGCTACAAAGCAGACAACGAGAGACTGATGAGAGAGAAAATTAAGATAAATGCTCGAGTGTTGCAGATCTTAAATTAGTTGCAGAGGAAAACAAAGAAGGAATTAAACTCGAGACAAGAGGAAGAAGGCAGGTGGCATGAAAGAAGGGATGATCATGGAAGATCTGGTTATTCCATAAGTGCTAGCAGAGCTCATGGACACCAATCCCCTCTTTACTCAAAAATATTTTTTTATGCAGTGGATGATCCCGTAAGAAGTCTAGAGGTGTCGCCTGTTAGACACCAAAGAAGGAAACAAGAGGTAGATATTTTGCAAGGGGAGCTAAGGAAGCTCAAGCCACCTTCCTTTGGGGGTGAAGAGAAAGGGAAGATGATTCCGAAGAATGGTTGCTTGGGATCAAGATATATTTTCAGTTGCATAACTACTCATCAAACCTGGAATCTAGGATTTCCACCTTCCATTTACACAAGAAAACTGCAATGTGGTGGGACCAACTGAAGCAAGTTGAACATGTTAATGAAAGTAGGATCACTTGGAAACAATTCAAGAAGTACTTCCAGAAGAAGTGCCTCTCAGATCATTTCTATGATAAGAAAATGCAGGATTTCCTTAAACTCAGGTTGGGAAGCATGACTATGGCATAGTACGAGAAGAATTTCTTGGGTTTGTTAAAATATGTCAGGTTCATTGGTGATTAGAAAGTGAACATACAAATTATTCTAAGTGGATTTCCAGCCTTTTATAAGGAAAATATCAAGTATGATGAACCCAAGACCTTGACTGAGGCCATTAGGAAGGATAAATACCTGTATGACCAAGGCTAGGGAAGAGAATCCCTGTAGAAATATTGGAAGGACAAGAAGAATGCGAAGTCTGATCAGAGTAGGAAGGGATTCAAACCTCCCTTCAATAGGAATAAGCCTAATAAAAATCATCAAGATTAGTATGCTAAGGGGGATTTCAAGAAGGAAGATTCCTCGAGAAAAAGGGGAAGACCACCAATCCAATGTTGGGGATGCAAAGAAGATCACCTGTACAAGGATTGCCCACACGGAAAGGACAGAGTGAAGACTATGAACAACATCCAAGAGGCTACAACAATTGAAAATATGGGAAGAATCTATGCAACGTTAAATGATCGACAAGCAGAGTACCAGTCCAATATGATTGAGGTGGAAGGTAAGATCATAAATCAGCCTGTTGCTATTTTCATTGATTCATGAGAAATCCATTGCTACATTGATCCTAAGATAGTGGATAGATTACATTTGTATAAAAGTAAACTTGGAAAAACAAGTTTGGTTCAGTTGGCCATTGGAACCAAAACAAGAATCCATGATATGGTCAGAAGTTGTTCCATAAGTATTAATGGCGTGACTACTAGTCTGGATCTAAATATCATACAATTGGGGTCTTTTGATATTCTGATTGGAATGTATTGGTTGGTCAAGCATCATGTTGTCCTAGATTTTCATAAAAAGACATTTACATGTCTTGATGGAAATGGAAAACATAGCACTGTGAAAGGAGTTCCAAGACCCGTCTCTATAAGGAATATTTCAGCCTTACAACTGAAAATATGTTTTAGGAAGAGATGTTAATTGTTTGCAGCTCATGTGGAAGAGCCAGATAATACAAAGGGGCCAAGCCTCGAATATTTCTCGGTACTATGGGAATTTGAAGATGTATTCCAAGAAATACTAGGATTGCCACCAAGAAGGAAGATAGATTCCTCAATTGATTTAGTGCCAAGAGTTTCCCTGGTGTCAAAAAAACCTTACATAATGAGCACACCAGATTTAAAAGAATTACAAATGCATATGGAAGAATTGTTGAAGAAAGGGTACATATGTCCAAGTGTTTCACCTTGGGAAGCACCAATACTTTTTGTCAAGAATAAGGATGGAACCTTGAGGCTATGTATTGACTTTCGACGGCTGAACAAGTACACTATAAAGAAGAAGTATCCTCTACCCCAAATTGATGAACTCTTTCATCAACTAAGAGGACGAAAGATAATTTCAAAGATTGACCTGAGGGCAGGATACCATCAGGTAAGAATTAGCAAAGAAGACATTCATAAGACAACCTTTAGGACCAGGTATGGGCATTATGAATTTGTGGTGGTGCCATTTGGACTGATCAATGCACCAACTGTCTTCATATGCTTAATGAATGGAATATTCAGAAATTATTTGGACAAGCTTGTCATAGTATTCCTGGATGACATACTTATCTATTATAAGTCTGAAGAGGAGCATGAACATCACTTAAGACTGGTATTGCAAGTACTGAGATAACATCAGTTGTATTCCAAGTTGAGTAAGTGTCCTTTCCATCAAAAGAATATCCATTACTTGGGACATATTATTTCAAAGAAGGGCATAACAGTAGATCCAAAGAAGATTGAAGTCATTAGAGGATGGCCAACACCTAGAAATGTGTCATATGTCAGATATTTTATGGGATTAGCTAGCTACTACAGAAGGTTCATAGTAGGGTTCTCTAATATTTCTCATCCCATCACTTCTTTGCAAAAGAAGGGTACTAAATTTGAATGGACACTCAAGTGTGAAAATAATTTTAATCTGTTGAAGGAATTACTTACTAGTGCGCCTGTGTTAAATATTGCTGACCCAAATGAATGTTTTGTGGTATGTATATATGCATGTAAGGAAGGACTTAGGGGAGTCCTCATGCAAAATGGACATGTCATTGGGTATCAGTCCAGAAATATTAAGGAACATGAGAGGAACTATGCCACACATGACTTGGAACTTGTTGCAATTGTTCACGCCTTAAGGATGTGGAGACATTATCTCATGGGAAAGAAATTTGAATTAAGGACAGACCACATTGGCCTGAAGTATCCTTTTGAACAACCGACCTTAAATGCAAGGAAAACAAGATGCCTGGAATTTTTAAGTGAATATGACTTCAATATCAAGCATATGAAGGGAAAGGAGAATAAGTTGTCGATGCACTTAGTAGAAGAGTGCATCTCATGCATGCTACTGCTATCAGTATGCATCAGCTAGACTTGAGGAGAAGAATTTTAGATGGTCTCATTACAGATAAACATTAACTATAGGTAAAGGAAAACTTACAACAAGGAAATATACAACATAAAATAAAGGAGTATGAGATAAAGGAAGGCGGATTACTCATGCATAAAAATAGAATCTATGTTCCTAGTTCTAAAGATCTGAGGAATTTGGTACTAAACGAAATGCATGATGTTCCTTATGTTGGACATACCGGTTACCAAAAAAAAATTACAACAGTAAGAAGCCAATTATTTTGGCTGGGAATGAAGAAGGATGTTGTTGATTACATCGCTCGATGTATGGAATGTCAAAAGGTGAAGGCTGAGCATAGGCACCTAGTGGGTTTGTTGCATCCATTGCCAATTCCAGAGAAGAAATGGGAAGCAATCACCATGGATTTCATCATAGGATTACCCAGAACGAATAAGAAACATGATTCAATCATGGTGGTGGTTGAAAAATTAACAAAGGCTGCTCATTTTGTGCCTGTGAAAACAACGCATACAACAACTAATATTGCAGAATTTTTCATGAAGGAAATTGCTAGGTTGCATGGTATACCTAGGACAATTGTCTCTGACAAAGATAAAAAGTTTACCTCTAATTTATGGAGGGGATTGTTTAAAGGATTTGGCACAAATATGAACTTTATCACGACATATCATCCCCATACAAATCGGAAAATAGAGAGAATCGATCGAATAATTGAAGACATGTTGCAAATGTATGTGATGGATAAGACATCTAAGTGGGAATATTACTTACACTTAGTTGAGTTTTCATATAATAATGGGTATAAATATTCATTGAGAATGAGCCCATTTGAAGCCTTGTATGGTAGGAAATGTAATACTCCAGTAAGCTGGGACAACCTAGCAGATAGAGTGGTACCTGGGCCAGAGTTTCTCAAGGACATGGAAGACCAGGTGGTCAAGATCAAGCAGAATTTAAAGGTAGCTCAGGATAGATAGAAAGTTTATGTAGACAAGAACAAGATAGCTAGAGAATTTAAAGTAGGGGAGCATGTACTTTTGAAAGTGAATCCCAAGAAAATCTCTTTGAAATTGGGTAGTTGTACATAGCTGGCAGCCATATTCTATGGTCCATTTGAAATATTGGACAGAATAGGGCCATTTGCATACATGCTTGCATTTCCTGCTTCCATGAATGTGCATAATGTATTTCATGTATATTTTCTAAAGAAATATGTACATGATACTAACCATTTTATTTATTAGCATCTGATTCAGGTAGAAACGGAGGGAGACTTTTAGGTTTAGCCAGTATGAGTATTGGATAGAAAGGTAAAAATGCTCTAGAATCAAGTTATAGAACTGGTAAAAGTTCAGTGGACCTGATACGGTCCTGAAGATGATACCTGGTGTTATCACCCCATAAATTATGGGAATCAACTGGTGACTGAGATATTATCTATCTCTAGTGTTTTTGTTGACAAATGATTTTTCATCCTGCAAATGATTTGAGAAAAAATAAAAAGAAAAGAGGGCATAAAAGAATTGAAATAAAAGCCCCATGCAATAATAGTAACTTGGCCATACCTTTCAAGCATGACCAAGTTCTCTTTAAATTTAATGTTGATAGGTTAGTGAATAAATTTGACCAGACTGTCTAATCCTTGTCAGATAGCCCTTAGGTTAGGGTAGTGAATAAATCTGACCAGACTGTCTAATCCTGGTCAGATAGCCCTTAGGTTAGGGTAGTGAATAAATCTAACCAGACTGTCTAATCCTGGTCAGATAGCCCTTAGGTAGAGTAATTTCTTAACCCAACAGTTTAATCTGGGTTAATTGTCCTAGGAAGATAAGTTAGCATGTAGGTTAGTTGCTTCATTTGTTTCACCCCAATGAAACCAGCTAGATGAAACTGTTACACCATGTCTCAAATGCCTAAGAATAGTTGGGTTGAAGTCCCTTGGTGGTGTCTATGTGAAAATTTTGGGAAAAACCCGTAAGAGGCAATTATCCTAAGTTTTCCCAGCACATATTTCTCCGCTCCTGATTTATGCTCCATGCACTTTTCAACGATCCAGATTGTGGCGCCCAAATCTACGGTGCACAGATAATTCCAGACCCCCCCGACCGTTCTGCCTTTAGCCGGGTGGGAGGGGGGGGTCTGGAATCGGTAATAAGAATTGCACACATCTGGATGGCCCAGAGACGAGCGCTGAAATCAAAGGTTCAGATTTGATTCCGGACCCCCCCGTCCATTTTGCCTTTAACAGAGGGGGGGGGGGGTCCGGAATGAGAGATAAAAGGTGCGCTAAGATCTACGGCTAGGAAACGGGCACGCAGATCAATGGTTTAAGATGGTTTTCGGACCCCCCCTGATGTTCTACTTTTAACCAAGGGGGGGGGGGTCCGGAATAGTTATTCTCCTATGGCGGGCCCCTAGTCATATGTGGCATCAGCCTACTGGTCCTGAAGTCCCCTCCCCCATCTACTATCTGACAGCCCCCGTCACTCATGGACGTCATCTCCCACTTGTTCCACTTGCTCCTGAGTTGTGTCCCATCCCATAACTGCTGTCAGTCCCTGCTGTCAGCCCCTTACCTTTTCACTCATGATCAGCCGCTTATTGCGACTTTTAAGTCCAATCCCTGGCATCCGCGTCACCCATCCGTATGTTTTGGCCACCGTCACCTGCCATCTCACCCCCAAGTGGCCCGTTGTCCATTTATTACTGGATAACATACCCGTTATCCTACTGACCTGTCTCTCGCGCCCGACCGACCCAAGTTTTAAATAAAACTACCGTTATTCCCCCTTCATTCACTATTCATCCATCGCACCAGATTACCTCCTAATCCTCCATTGCTTTCCTGTCGCCTTCACCCACAGTCAGTTGACCCCACTAACTCTGTGTTATTTGCAGGTACTGTTGCAGAGATGGCACCAAAGCTAAGGCAAGTAGAAGGAGTGGAGAATCCTTTTCTCCCGCCTCCTGTCGACCTGGACAAAATCCCATTGGTCGACAAAGACAGATTGATCGTTGATACCAAGTGTGATTTCGATTTTTCAGACCTCCAGTTATGGCTCCGAGAGGTTTTCCTGGACCAGAGCGATGAAATTGGACTCTGGGAGTCAAATTCCCCCCTGTACCTTTTTCCCCAAATCCATCATTTTCCCGAATTCCCACTTAAATGCCAAGCTCACTACATCCCTGAACAGAGAGCCATCATCTCCTCATCCGGAGACACCCTATTCCTCATCACTCCCGAAGACATAGACCGGATGATGCAAATTCCCCGTGCCGAATCTGCATCCCCGTTCAACCTAGAAATCCTCACCGAGCTATATCATAAAATGACTTTTCCCGAGAGAGCTCAGATATTCGAGATTTTCCTTCCCACTTCCGCTCAATTCCCTTCCACCAATCCCCCTTACCCGTCATACATGTTCTCCACCAAGGGAAACCAAATCATTTCCTCCCTTTGTGCCTTGCTAGGTTACTATTTCGACAAGTGGGTAGATGAGCCCATTCTGGGTTTTCTATCCATTTTCTCTAATGATGAAAAGCCCACAACACAGTTTCATTACAACACCTTCTTGGCCGATAATATTCACGAAAAGTTCGTGAATTTTGGCACAGAAGGCATGTTTAGATACTCATCAATATTGACCTACATGTTTGTCTACTTCCAAGCAGATAAATTCAGTTTCTCCATGTAGAAAATGGACGCAGATGGAAGGCCTCAGCCAGTCACAGCATGGACCTCTTTGTTGAAGCATAATTCCACAGAGTACAGCTTCAAAGCATTCACTGATCTTTTCTCCCGCCCTGTGGTAAGCATGTTGAGCGGCAGGCCCGAGCCTCGCATCAACGACGAAGTCCAGAGAATTTTTCATATCTCGGAGAATACAAAGACCGGGGACTGGTACTTGTATCAGAACCACACCGAGATCAGAGTTTTCGGGTGCGAGTTGGCACCCTACAAGTTTCCCAAATATGTGCCGGTAAGAATTTTTTCTTTAGAGTAGATAAGACAAATCATGAATTCTGATGATATTCATTCCGTATCATTAAAGAAGAAGCAACAGCTTCGGATCAAGGCGCAGATTGGCTCCTTCATCTGCAACAGTCAAGGCGTTGGGGAAGAAGCTGACCGGATGCTGAAAGAGATGAAGTTTTTCTTAAACTTCCCATGGCACTATGATCCATACGGGATAATCTCAGAAATGTGGGTGAAGAACAAAAATATCCCGTATGTTCACGAAGCTAAGCCTGAGATTGAGAAATTTGCTAATCAGACAGTATGGGTGCCTGACACCTTGGTTGAAGTAGAGCAGCAGATTCCTCTGACTTCTGTGCCACCAACGACCATGCCACAGGTCCCCAAGGAAAAAAGGCTTCGAGCAGATTCGTCTCCGCCTGTCAAGGAGTTGTCATCTAAAGAGTTCCAGCTGCACATGAAGAGGCCCAAGACAGTTTCAGTCCCTGGCCAGACAGAAGAAAAAGAGACTCCACCTACCACAGTGACCAAGTCTGTGATTCCATCCTTCGGTTCAAGCATCTTTAAGGACATCACCCCATCATTACCGAATAAATCCACAGATTCTCCAGTGGACACTCAGCAAGGCAAAATTGGGCCCAAGTTGAGCATTTTCAAGAAGTACGAGCTGATTAAGAAAAGAAATCAGACCCTTACCGGCAGTACTTACGCTCAGTTTATGAAGCAGACATCCACTACGCAGCATAGGCTATTGTTTGCGTTTGACACAGAAAGAGGCAGGATGCACATGGCCTTCCTTCAGGAGCAGGTACTAGACCCCAAGGCGATCACAGATTACAAGAGGGCCACCTTCAAATTCTAGACGAAGGACGTGCATCCTGCAGATCAGATGGATCTGCACAAGCAGACAGGGGAGATGGTTTTCCATACACTGGCACATGCTTTTGCTTCTGCAGCAAAATTAAAGGTATCATTGAACAACACTCAGACACAGCTTAAGCTAGAAAAGATATCATCTTTTCGAAGGACAACAGAATCAAGAATTTGGAGGAGCTGATTCTAAAGATCAGTTATGATCCTTCAAATTTCAAAGCTGCAGAAGAGATGATAAAGAAGAAGAATGCAGATATCACATCCTTGAGAAAACAGCTAAAGCTCCCGCCCACAGAGGACTCACAGGTGAAGGAGATAGTAGAGAAACAAGGTGAGAAGGACGAGATGCTAAAGTTGCTCATGGAGCAGAATGCTCAGCTCAAAGAAATGGAAGTTGAGATGGAGAGATTATTGAAAGAGAAAGAACAGATGAAGCCAATGGAAGGCATTCCATTGAGTGCTATCCCAATTGTAGGATTGAGCATTGCAGCAGTAACAACAATTCGATCAGCAACACCAGTGATATCACAAGAGGGAACAACTGACCTCACCAAATCTCTGGAAAAGATGAACCTGCAAGAGACAGAAATAAGCAGGCTGAAGAAGGAAGTTGAGAACCTCCAGGAACTAAAAACTTCTTTCCAAACCAGTCTATCCAAAGAAAAGCAGGTAACTGAACAACTCAGGAAGGAACTACAACAACTCCAAAAGAAAACCATGGCAGGAAAGACTTTGGCTGAGGTCAAAGAAAATGTATGGACAAATATCACAAAGTCTATAAATGAGATCTAGCCCATGATCCAAATCATGTTTGAACAGAACGAGTTGGTCCAGAGGAGTAAACAGGCTATTGAGAAGATCAGAGTGGAATTGGGAGATAGACCAACTCAGGAAAATGATATAATCAAATTCCTCAATTCCAAGACTAGAGAAGAGCTAGAAGAGCTGAAGATAGAAGACAGAACAGAGACTATCCTTGTGGTCAAGAGAGTTTTGACCAAGAGAGGATTAATGCTTCAATTGGAAGAAAAGGTTCAGATCATGGACCAGGGGGTACAAAAGTTTTTTAATAAGATTGAGGCTCTCCAAAAGAAAGGCCTACCAGGTCTGAAGGTCATTAATGATAAACTAATGACACTCATGGATTACAAGAAGAGATTGGCTGAGGTGTCTAAGGACAGTTCAAAGTTTGCTGGCGTACAAGGGAGAATCAATGGCAAATCATTCCTGTACACTCTTCAATTTGACATCAGCATCCAGCACGAGATTCGATACATATTCCTCACCAAGCCCACATTTTCCAAATATACGGAAATGGACGAAGTGTATCGGAGACTACTCAAAGTCACTTTGCCTAGTCTTATCATATGGGAGGAACCCTGCGATCTGCTCGATTAACAGATGAGTTGTCCAGGTCCATTCACCTGTCCAGTCAGAAGAGGTTGCGCAGAAACCTCGCCAATGGCCTACCCCAGAAGTTCTGCATGCAGTTTTACCAAGTCATCAAGCCGTTTTGATTAGTTAAAGTAGTTAGACTAAAAATAGAATGAGCACGTCCTGATCAGTTATGACAGGAAAGTTTGTAATTTGAATTATAAATACTTGACCTTTCGAAGTATTGAGGGTTGTTGATTCTCACACCCTAGCGCTATCAGACTGTAACATTTTTGAAGAGATCTACCATTAATAAAAAGGAGGCACTTTTACAGGATTCTTGCGTGTATTCACTGGTGATGTTATTCTCTAAGTCGAATGTTTTTCTTGCTTCGTGATCATATTGTTTTCTGAAACTAATCTTTAAGAGTAGCGAATGTCGCAGGATTTATCTTAGATACCCTGTTTCTGACTCGGAAAGGTTTTAGTGTTTATCTTCTGGTGTTTTCAATTAAGGAATTCTTAACTGCTTCTTAGTTGAATTTATCTTTCCCATATTTTCTTCTGTCCATCATTTAAGCTATTAAAAGATCCTGTGAGTGTATTATCTCGCCCTGTGGAAGTCTTTCTTTACGTTTCTGGTTGTATTTCATATTTTATGTAAGTCCAGACCCCATAGCCCAATGGATGTGTAAACTGTCTCAACCAATTCAAAAAATACTTTACAACAAAAACCTACATATTTCTTTACCTAGCCTAATATCTAAAGTTGAAAAACAAAGCTAAATCCTATAGAGAGATCCCTCTCTGAAGCTGGAAGGGCTAGCTCCCAGCTTTAAAAGCGGTTGGATAAATTTACCTTTGTAGATTTCTTCTGTTTCAACCTATAGGAAATTTACCAAGTGCTAACATAATGGCGACTCCACTGTGGATGAACTAAAAATTGGTAATTTCACGTTTTCTTTCCCCTAAAAAAGAACGTTTAAATTTGAAAAGAAAGTAATGTTTAGAGGTTGATTAACTATCTACATATTATTTTCAAACTTGCAAAATTTAA
>ML800578.1:80171-100244 GCA_009831015.1 Picea engelmannii
ATCAAAAAAAAAAAACCAAAAAGAGTTTTGGCTCCCAAGAAAGTCCACACTTGATCTCATCCAGACCCAGAACCCGCGATAGGGATAGATAACCCTGAATAGTTGCTCAGGTGAAAGACCCTAATTGCGGATTCAGTGAATCATATTCCCCTTCATAAGTCTCCTT
Source organism: Picea engelmannii (assembly GCA_009831015.1). Classification (NCBI taxonomy): domain Eukaryota; kingdom Viridiplantae; phylum Streptophyta; class Pinopsida; order Pinales; family Pinaceae; genus Picea; species Picea engelmannii. The sequence goes on from ML800578.1 coordinate 80,338, forward strand.
CCTTTTCTGAGAAGCTTGTTTCCTCTCAAAACTCTGACCTTGAAATTTTTCCACAGCGAAGCCTGGTTAAGACATGGTCTGATAGTTTTGTGATTGAAATCGTCTTTGACCCAACTGCGTTGCAACCATGAACCCCTGAAGTTCAGTCTCCCACGACTAAATCACAAATCACTCCCTCCGCACTATCCAGTCCCCCTTCGTCCTCGTCTTCAGCCGCTACCTCTTCGGCCATCCAAGTCGTCGCCCCACCTCCTCCACCCATCATGGCAGCTCGATATGCTCCCCTGGTGTTGGTTGCACCACTACATGCCATGCCCCAAGATTACCAAACTAGACTTCCACAGTTCAACGCAACGGGACCTTTAAACGCCCAACGACATGTCGACAAAATGAATGATTATTTTGACCTGCAAGAGGTTGATGAGGCTGACGTTCAAATGCGATTGTTTTCTCAAAGTTTGACAGGTGACGTCAAAAAATGGTTCAAAGCTTTACCTGCCGCCTCAGTCCCTGACATCGTCGTGTTCCAAAGGAGTTTTCTCGACAGATGGGAGGTAAAGAAAAACCCTCTCCAGATACTGTCAGAATACGAGAATATAAGAAGAAATCAAGGTGAGACGGTGCAAGATTACTGCACCCGTTTCAAAAATATCTACAATGCAATCCCAATTGAAATCAAACCTCCACAAGGTCTAGCATTGATTAAATTCCCTGATGGATTTGATGCTGACATGTCATACCAACTGAGAGAAAGAAATTTTGTCACCTTGGAGGACATGCAAAAAAGTGCTATAAGTGTGGAGGCCAATCTATTGGCAAAAAGGGCATGACAGAGATTATAAAGAAGAGTCACGATCAAAGAAGAGCCTTCCACGTCGAGCACGGATTCCAAACTAGATTCTTTGGCCCAAACAGTGGAACTAATGATGGAAAGAATGAATTTGTCAAACAGAAATCCTCCAAGAGACAACCCACCTGCTCCTCAGATTCGGAATCCCAACTTCAGGAGAAACCCTCCTCAAATCAGACAGAGAGATCCTAGAGATCAAGGAGAACAGAGAGGTCCAGATCAGCAGATCAGACCTCCATTGCAAGAAAACTATGTTGATGAAGGAGGGGAGGTGATTGAGGGATTGGAGGACACTCACATCAACCTTATGGGCATTCACGACAATGAAGCCATTTTCCTTACCCAAGAAGAGCAGGAACTCTTTCTTTTAAATCAAATGAAAGTATGTGAAGAAGCTGAAGATGCAGAACAACAGGCCTTTGAAAATGCTATTTTGGAGGTACATAGTCAGTACAACCTGCGGAGTAAGAAAACAGAAGGGAATTCACCAAAAAAGATGACTGAAACACAGAAGGTAGCTGAGACCAAGAAGACCCCTAAACCATTTACTGAGAAGACTCCTGAGAAAACTATTGCTGAGAAGATCCCTGAGAAGAGTAAAGTTGACGCCCCCGTGAAGAAAAACATCACCATTTTGAAAAGGCCATCACAGCCCGATGTTTCACCTATTAGACCACTAAGTGCTTATGAGCAGAAGAATATGGTGGACAAACCAGAATCGATGAGCAGAAACCCTACACCTTTCAGCCTTGAGGGGGAATTGGCCAAAATAAAAATTCCCATCCCACTTACAGAGTTGATGAACAGAGGCGGTTATCGTTCACAGGTGATCAAAGCACTGGCCATTGAACCTGACATAGGCACGAAGGCCTTAACCATTGGATCAATAAGTCATTTAGACACTGTGAACCTTATTGATGATCGACCCAAGCTTCTTTTCGGACCTGAATTAGATGGTCGAGACGATACTGGTGAGGTCGCTCCGTTTTATATCAGTTTGAACATACACGACTTGATCTTGCATAATGATATGATGGATTTGGGTGCTTCCCACAACCTAATGCCTAAGGCAGTAATGAAAAAACTGGGATTGGAAGTCACCAGACCATACAAGGATTTACACTCATTCGACTCCAACAAAGTCAAATGTATTGGTCTGATCAAAGATCTATGCATCACCCTAGTCCAGATTCCTGCGAAAAGCATGGTAATGGATGTGGTGGTTGCAAACATCCCACCGAAATATGGAATGTTTCTATCCCAGTCTTGGGGGGCGAAGTTGAAAGGAACCCTGCAACTGGATATGTCTTACGCCACTATACCAGTGTTTGGGCAACAGAGGAGGCTATACAGAGAAATGCTGATGAAGTACATGGTCAGTAGCCAAGACAAACCGCACACTTATCCCCTCTACTCTACACATTCCGATTTATATTCGTTCATCTTGTACAATGATGGTGATACGGAGGATCAAGATACTCAGTTGATGGAAGACACACCTAGTCAAGATGAAGGCCAAGAAAGCATTGAGGTAGCAAAGATGAAGAATGTGATAACTGAAGAGTTACCCGCTGATTTCTAGAGCATGGATTTTGATGGTGCTATGAGTAAAGAAGGAGCAGGAGCTTGAGTCTAGCTGCATAATCACAGAAACAGGCATTCAGAGAATCACTCTTACAAATTAAATTTTCAATGTACTAACAATATTGCTGAGTATGAAGCTTTGATGCTCGGCCTGAAGCTTTTGAAGAAAGTTGGTGCTAAGAAGATAATGGTAAGAGGTGATTCTGAATTGATAATCAAGCAGGTCAAAGGTGAGTACGCTGCTAAACACCCTCGTCTTAGAGCTTATAGGAATGTCGTTCTTGATGCCTTGAGGTGTTTTACTGAAGTCGACTTGCAGGTAATGCCAAGGGGACAGAATATTCTAGCCGACGGATTGTCTACATCAGCAGCCACCTGTAAGATTCATTTCCACCCGACTCTCTCATATACTGTTGAGGTGAAATGCAGACCGACAGTTCCTGACAATATCAGGTATTGGCAAGTGTTTGGTAATGACGATCAAATTGAGGATTTTCTGCAGTGTAAAAACGAGTTTGAATGTACAAATATATATTTAGAAAATGAAGATGAATATGTAAATAATTCTGATTTTGAAATAGATAGTGTGAATACTATAGATTCAGGAGTAGATACTGTAGATCCAGGAGAGTTAGGGGATGAAGAAATGGATGTCGATGTTTTACAATTGAAAAACAATGTTTTACCTAGAGGTCTTGTTCCTTTAGAAGATCTGTTTGACTGTAACGTCGTAGCTAAAAAATAAAAAATAGAAGCCCATGGACAAGAGGTAGAAGACTGTAATATAGGGACTGAAGAGAAACCTAAGATGGTCAAACTGTCTAAATCATTACCCCCAGAGAAAAAACTCAAATACATTGAGTTGTTCAAAGAATATTCTGATGTTTTTTCCTGGGGCTATGAAGATTTGAAATCTTATGATACCAGCATCATACAACATAGGATTCCCATAAAAGAAGACCAAAAACCATTTAGGCAGAAACTTAGGAGGATAAATCCCAAGTTACTCCCTCTGATAGAAAAAGAAATCAAGAAAATGTACGATGCCAAGATCATAGTCCCACTGTGTTTTTCCAAGTGGGTCTCTAATTTAGTCCCTACACGTAAGAAAACCAGGGAAATCAGACTCTGCATAGATTTCTGAAATATAAAGAAAGTATCCCTGAAAGACAATTACCCATTGCCGAAAATGGACCACCTCCTGCAAAGGGTGGTCGGATCCAGTCGGATATCTCTGTTGGATGGTTTCTCGGGTTACAACCAGGTCCTAGTTCACCCGGATGATCAAGATAAAACCGCTTTTACCACACCATGGGGCACTTTCATGTATGTGAAGATTCCTTTTGGTCTGATGAACGCAGGAGCCACGTTTCAGAGGGCAATGGATATCGCCTTCATGGAAGAATTAGGCAAATTTATTGTCTTCTATTTAGATGATGTGACTGTATTTTCCCAATCTGACGACAAACACCTAAGGCACCTTAGACGAGTTTTCAAGAAATGTAGAAGGTTTGGGATTTCTTTAAATCCTAAGAAGTGTCTTTTTGGGTTAGAAGAAGGCAAACTGCTGGGACACATAATCTCTAAAGATGGAATCAAAATAGAACCCAGCAGAATCGAGGCCATACTAAAGTTAGAACACCCAAGAAACCTCAAAGAACTACAGTCTTTTATTGGGCAAATTAACTTTCTACGAATATTCATTCCCAATTTGGCCGAACTCCTCAGAAACATTACAAACATGCTTAAAAAGGACGTAAAAATAAAATGGGACTCTGAGTCCAGACAATCCTTGGAACAAGTAAAACGAGCACTCACAGAGGCCCCAGTTCTGATCAGTCATGATTTTACTAAGGATTTCTATCTCTTTTCTTTCGCTTCTGAATATACTATAGCAGCGGTGTTACTACAAAAGAACAACGAAGGGTATGAACAACCCATAGCTTTCTTCAGCAAATCATTAAGAGATGATGCCCTGAACTACAAGATCATGGAGAAGCACACTTTTGCTTTGGTAAAAGCCATAAAGGACTTTAGGGTCTACTTTCTCCATTCCCATACCATAGCTTATGTTCCGAACGTGGTAGTAAAGGACATCTTGACACAGGAAAATCCGGATGGAAGAAGGGGAAAATGGATTGCTGTCATTTTAGAATACGATATAGAGATTAAGTTCACTAAACTAATCAAAGGTCAAGGCCTTGCTAAATTAATGGCTGAATATAACTTTCAAGCTCTTGACATTAATTTCCTAGATGTGGCAGATGAACAGGGCGAGATGGTGACTCCAAGCGTGAGAGAGGTATTTCTCAACTCTCCATGGTACGCATACCTCATTTTTGTTTTGCAAAATCTACAAGCTCCCCCTGGTTTGTCTAAGACCAAAGCTAGATTTTTAAATTTGAAAGCCTTAAAATTCTGTATTCTAGAAGGCAATTTGTATTGGAAAGACCCTGCAGGCATTCTGTTAAATTGTTTACTGAAAGATGAAGCTGATAAAGTGTTGCAAGAGTTTCATGTAGGAGAATGTGGTGGCCATTTGAATTGGAAGGTCACAGCCAACAAAATACTCAGAGTTGGATTTTATTGGCCCACCCTGTTTGCTGATGTGCATCAGAAGGTAATGGCATGTCACCAATGTCAACTGTTTGAAGGTAAAAGAAAACTCCTTCCTCTACCTTTGAAACCAATCTCAGTTGAAGCCCCTTTCCAGCAATGGGGGCTCGACTTCATTGGAGAAATACATCCCCCATCATCAGGCCAGCACCGGTGGATTCTCACTACCGCCGATTATTTTACCAAATGGATCAAAGCAGTACTGAGCAGGAAAGCCACTGACTCTGTTATTATCAAATTTCTCGAAAATAATATTTTATCTCATTTTGGTTGTCCTAGAAATCTTATCACTGACAATGTAGCTGCTTTTCTCTCAAAGAAACTTATAGATTTCTGCAACCAGTATCACATTAGTTTGGGGCATTCCATAGCCTATTACCCTCAGGGGAATGGGTTGGAAGAATCTTCAAACAAAACCTTGGTAAATATCATCAAGAAAACATTGCAGGAAAATAAGAAATCATGGCACGATAAGTTGGTGTTTGCTTTATGGGCTGACAGGCTGACGACCAAAAGGTCAATTGGCATGTCACCATACCAGCTGGTCTATGGTATAGAGGCAGTGTTCCCTACTTCTTTAGGAGTCCCTGTCATGAATTTGCTTCAATATGTTCAAGCTGAGCCAAATGATTCACAAAGAAGGATCAACCAGATGATCCATTTGCAACAGACTAGAGAAGAAGTTTTCAATAAGACTCAGGTAATCCAAGAAAATATCAAGAAAATCTTCGACAAACGAACCAAGGAAGATGACTTTGAGTTAGGTGATTTGGTGCTGAGATGGGATGCCAGAGATGAAGACAAGGGAAAGCATGGGAAATTTGACAATTTGTGGACAGGGCCATACATGATCCAAGCTTTTAGGGGAAACAATGCCTTCTTGCTAAACAACGTCGATGGGTCAGATCTGCCAGGAGCACCTGTGAATGGCAGAATGATGAAACATTATGTCCCACCTCAGTAGAAGTTTTGAGTGCTCACTCTTCATTGTACATAACATTTTAATTGTCATTTTCACTTGCACTTTATGAAGGAAGAACATTCGTCAGTTAGTTGAAGCCCGAAGAGAAGGCCCTAAGCTGCTAATCACTGTTTTTTCACTTTTTTGAGAATAAAACCAATGAAGGCTACTAGGAAGAAATTTCCAAGACTACAGGAACCAGGATTCTTGGCACTTCACAGGGAAAAGTACCATCCCCAGGTAGAGCCGCTGTTATCACCCCATAAATTATGCGAATCAACTGGTGACTGAGATATTATCTGTCTCTAGTGTTTTTGTTGACAAATGATTTTTCATCCTGTAAATGATTTGAGAAAAAAGAAAAAGAAAAGAGGGCATAAAAGAATTGAAATAAAAGCCCCATGCAATAATAGTAACTTGGCCATACCTTTCAAGCAAGGCCAAGTTCTCTTTAAATTTAATGTTGATAGGTTAGTGAATAAATCTGACCAGACTGTCTAATCCTAGTCAGATAGCCCTTAGGTTAGGGTAGTGAATAAATCTGACCAGACTGTCTAATCCTTGTCAGATAGCCCTTAGGTTAGGGTAGTGAATAAATATGACCAGACTGTCTAATCCTGGTCAGATAGCCCTTAGGTAGAGTAATTTCTTAACCCAACAGTTTAATCTGGGTTAATTGTCCTAGGAAGATAAGTTAGCATGTAGGTTAGTTGCTTCATTTGTTTCACCCCAATGAAACCAGCTAGATGAAACTATTACACCATGTCTCAAACGCCTAAGAATAGTTGGGTCGAAGTCCCTTGGTAGTGTCTATGTGAAAAGTTTGGGAAAAACCCGTAAGAGGCAATTACCCTTTGTTTTCCCAGCACATATTTCGCTGCTCCTGATTTATGCTCCATGCACTTTTCAACGGTCCAGATTGTGGCGCCCAGATCTACGTCGCACAGAGCATTTCGGACCCCCTCGACCATTCTGCCTTTAGCCGGGGGGGGTCTGGAATCGGTAATAAGAATTGCGCACATCTGGACGACCCAGAGACGAGCGCTGAAATCAAAGGCTCAGATTTGATTCCAGACCCCCCCGTCCGTTCTGCCTTTAATGGAGGGGGGGGTCGAGAATGAGAGATAAAAGGCGCGCTAAGATCTGTAGCCAGGAAACGGGCGCGCAGATCAACGGTTTAAGATGGTTTTCAGACCCCCCCTGATGTTCTACTTTTAACCAAAGGGGGGGGGTCCGGAATTGTTATTCTCCTCTGGCGGGCCCCTAGTCATACGTGGCATCAGCCTACTGGTCCTGAAGTCCCCTCCCCCATATGATATCTGACAGCCCCCGTCACTCATGGACGTCATCTCCCACTTGTTCCACTTTCTCCCGATTTGTGTCTGATCCCATAACTGTTATCAGTCCCTGCTGTCATCCCCTTACCTTTTCACTCATGATCAGCCCCTTATTGTGACTTTTAAGTCCAATCCCTGGCATCCACATCACCCATCTGTATGTTTTGGCCACCGTCACCTGCCATCTCACCCCCAAGTGGCCTGTTGTCCATTTATTACTAGATAACATACCCGTTATCCTGCTGACTTGTCTCCCGCGCCCGACCGACCCAAGTTTTAAATAAAACTACCGTTATTACCCCTTCATTCACTATTCATCCATCACACCAGATTACCTCCTATTCCTCCATTGCTTTCCCGTCGCCTTCACCCACAGTCATTTGACCCCACTAACTCTGTGTTATTTGCAGGTATTGTTGCAAAGATGGCGCCAAAGCCAAGGCAAGCAGAAGGAGAGGAGAATCCTTTTCTCCCGCCTCCTGTCGACCTGGACAAAATCCCATTGGTCGACAAAGACAGATTGATCATTGATACCAAGTGTGATTTCGATTTTTCAGACCTCCAGTCATGGCTCCGGGAGGTTTTCCTGGACCAAAGCGATGAAATTGGACTCTGGGAGTCAAATTTCCCCCTGTACCTTTTTCCCCAAATCCATCATTTTCCCGAATTCTCACTTAAATGCCAAGCTCACTACATCCCTGAACAAAGAGCCATCATCTCCTCATCCGGAGACACCCTATTCCTCATCACTCCCGAAGACATAGACCAGATGATGCAAATTCTCCGTGTCGAATCTGCGTCCCCGTTCAACCTAGAAATCCTCACCGAGCTATATCAAAAAATGACTTTTCCCCAGAAAGCTCAGATATTCGAGCTTTTCCTTCCCACTTCCGCTCAATTCCCTTCCACCAATCCCCCTTACCCATCATCCATGTTCTCCACTAAGGGAAACCAAATCATTTCCTCCCTTTGTGCCTTGCTAGGTTACTATTCTGACCAATGGGTAGATGAGCCCATTCTGGGTTTTCTATCCATTTTCTCTAATGATGAAAATCCCACAACACAGTTTGATTATAGCACCTTCTTGGCCGATAATATTCACAAACAGTTCGTGAATTTTGGCACAGAAGGCATGTTTAGATACTCATCAATATTGGCCTACATGTTTGTCTACTTCCAAGCAGATAAATTTAGTTTCTCCATGCAGAAAATGGATGCAGATGGAAGGCCTCAACCAGTCACAGCATGGACCTATTTGTTGAAGCATAATTCCATAGAGTACAACTTCAAAGCATTCACTGATCTTTTCTACCACCCTGTGGTAAGCATGTTGAGCGGTAGGCCCGAGCCTCGCATCAACGATAAAGTCTAGAGAATTTTGCATCTCTTGGAGAATACAAAGATCAGGGACTGGTACTTGTATCAGAACCACACCAAGATCAGAGTTTTTGGGTGCGAGTTGGTACCCTACAAGTTTCCCAAATATGTGTTGGTAAGAATTTTTTCTTTAGAGTACATAAGACAAATAATGAATTCTGATGATATTCATTTCGTATCATTAAAGAAGAAGCAGCAGCTTCGGATCAAGGGGCAGATTGGCTCCTTCATCTGCAACAGTCGAGGCGCTAGGGAAGAAGCTGACCGGATGCTAAAAGAGATGAAGTTTTTTTTAAGCTTCCCATGGCACTATGATCCATACGGGATAATCTTAGAAATGCGGGTGAAAAACAAAAATATCCCGTATGTTCACGAAGCTAAGCCCGAGATTGAGAAATTTGCTAATCAGACAGTATGGGTGCCTGACACCTTGGTTGAAGTAGAGTAGCAGATTCCTCTAACTTTTGTGCCACCAACGACCACGCCACAGGTCCCCAAGGAAAAATGGCCTCGAGAAGATTCGTCTCCGCCTGTCAAGGAGTTGTCATCTGAAGAGTTCCAGCTGCACACGAAGAGGCCCAAGACAGTTTCAGTCCCTGGCCAGACAGAAGAAAAAGAGACTCCACCTACCACAGTGACCAAGTCTGTGATTCCATCCTTCTATTCAAGCATCTTTAAGGACATCACCCCATCATTACCGAAGAAATCCACAGATTCTCCAGTGGACACTCAACAAGGCAAAACTGGGCCCAAGTTGAGCATTTTCGAGAAGTACGAGCTGATTAAGAAAAGAAATTAGACCCTTACCAGCAGTACTTACGCTCAGTTTAGGAAGCAGTCGTCCACTACGCAACATATGTTGCTGTCTGCGTTTGACACAGAAAGAGGCAGGATGCACATGGCCTTCCTTTAGGCGCAGGTACCAGACCTCAAGGCGATCACAGATTACAAGAGGGCCACCTTCGAATTCCAGACGAAGGACGTGCATCCTGCAGATCAGATGGATCTGCACAAGCAGACAGGGGAGATGGTTTTCCATACACTGGAACATGCTTTTGCTTCTGCAGCAAAATTACAGGTATCATTGAACAACACTTAGACACAGCTTAAGCTGGAAAATATATCATCTTTTGCGAAGGAAAACAGAATCAAGACTTTGGAGGAGTTGAATCTAAAGATCGGCTATGATCCTTCAAATGTCAAAGCTGCAGAAGAGATGATAAAGAAGAATAATGCAGATATCGCATCCTTGAGAAAACAACTGAAGCTCCCACCCACAGAGGACTCACAGGCGAAGGAGATAGTAGAGAAATAAGGTGAGAAGGACGAGATGCTAAAGTTGCTCATGGAGCAGAATGCTCAGCTCAAAGAAATGGAAGCTGAGATGGAGAGATTGTTGAAAGAGAAATAACAGATGAAGCCAAAGGTATTCCATTGAGTGCTATCCCAATTGCAGGATTGAGCACTGCAGCAGTAACAACAATTCCATCAGCAACACCAGTGATATCACAAGAGGGAACAACTGACCTCACCAAATCTCTGGAAAAGATGAAACTGCAAGAGACAGAAATCAACAGGCTGAAGAAGGAAGTTGAGAACCTCTAGGAACTCAAAACTTCTTTCCAAACCAGTCTATCCAAAGAAAAGTAGGTAACTGAACAACTCAGGAAGGAACTACAGCAGCTCCAAAAGAAAACCATGGCAGGAAAGACTTTGGTTGAGGTCAAAGAAAATGTATGGACAGATATCACAAAGTCTATAAATGAGATCTGGCCCATGATCCAAATCATGTTTGAACAGAACGAGTTGGTCCAGAGGAGTAAACAGGCTATTGAGAAGATCAGAGTGGAATTGGGAGATAGACCAACTCAGGCAAATGATATAATCAAATTCCTCAACTCCAAGACCAGAGAAGAGCTAGAAGAGCTGAAGATAGAAGATAGAACAGAGACTATCCTTGAGGTCAAGAGAGTTTTGACCAAGAGAGGATTACTGCTTCAATTGGAAGAAAAGGTTCAGATCATGGACCAGGGGGTACAAAAGTTTTTTAATAAGATTGAGGCTCTCCAAAAGAAAGGCCTACCTGGTCTGAAGGTCATTAATGATAAACTAATGACACTCACGGATTACAAGAAGAGATTGGCTGAGGTGTCTAAGGACAGTTCAAAGTTTGTCGACGTACAAGGGAGCATCACTGGTAAAGAATTCCTGGACGCTCTTCAATTTGACATCAGCATCCGGCATGAGATTCGATACATATTCCTCACCAAGCCCACATTCGCCAAATATACGGAAATGGACGAAGTGTATCGGAGACTGCTCAAAGTCACTGTGCCTAGTCATATCAGATGGGAGGAACTTTGCGATCTGCTCGATTAACAAATGAGCTGTCCAGGTCCATTCACCTTTCCAGTCAGAAGAGGTTGCGTAGAAACCTCGCCAATGGCCTACCCCAGAAGTTCTGCATGCATTTTTACCAAGTCATCAACCAGTTTTGATTAGTTAAAGTAGTTAGACTAAAAATAGAATGAGCACGTCCTGATCAGTTATGACAGGAACGTTTGTAATTTGAATTATAAATACTTCACCTTTCGAAGTATTGAGGGTTGTTGATTCTCACACCCTAGCGCTATCAGACTGTAACATTTTTGAAGAGATCTACCATTAATGAAAAGGAGGCACTTTTACAGGATTCTTGCGTGTATTCACTGGTGATGTTATTCTCTAAGTCGAATGTTTTTCTTGCTTCATGATCATATTTATTTCTGAAACTAATCTTTAAGAGTAGCGAATGTTGCAGGATTTATCTTAGATACCCTGTTTCTAACTCAGAAAGGTTTTAGTGTTTATCTTCTGGTGTTTTCAATTAAGGAATTCTTAACTGCTTCTTAGTTGAATTTATCTTTCCCATCTTTTCTTCTGTCCATCATTTAAGCTATTAAAAGATCCTGTGAGTGTATTATCTCACCCTATGGAAGTCTTTCTTTATGTTTATGGTTGTATTTCATATTTTATGTAAGTGCAGACCCCATAGACCAATGGATGTGTAAACTATCTCAACCAATTCAAAAAACACTTTATAACAAAAACCTACATATTTTTTTACCTAGCCTAATATCTAAAGTTTAAAGACAAAGCTAAATCCTATAGAGAGATCCCTCTCTGAAGCTGGAAGGGCTAGCTCCCAACTTTAAAAGCGGTTGGATAAAGTTACCTTTGTAGATTTCTTCTGTTTCAACCTCTAGGAAATTTACCAAGTGCTAACACCTGGGAACATGAAGATGCCATGTGGGCAGAGTACCCACAAGTTTTTGAATAAATTTGAGATTTTGATCTCTATTTTGTATATGCACTGAGGATAGTTCCAAAATAAGGGGGAGGGGATGTAACACCCCAGGTTTTGAACCCCCATTTTAAATAACGTATTGTTACAATGATGAGAGGCTAGAGTGCCCAAACAATTATTAAAGGGCAAGTGTCCCAAGAAATGTAATGTTTTTATCATTATTAATAATAAACACACCATTGGTTGCTAGACAGACAAGGACTAGAGTTATAGGGGGTTATGATTCCATAAGAGAGGGGGCTTAAGGGGATGATTGTTGATTCCTATTTTTTTTACTAAACCTTTTTTCTAAAGGAGGGGATCGGTTACATGAGCTTCTTGGGGAAGGCCAGGAGGTTCTTTATTTCCCCACGAAGTTACTTAAACCTGCCTCTGGTATAATGGGGCGGTTCGACTGATGGATTGTTCACTGATTTTCCTATATGTTCATTCATTTTCCCTCATGCACTTTCATGCACCCATTTTCCCATTCATTGATCGATCCTCATCTACATCTTGCCTTGGGAAAGGGATTTGAACTTCTGAATATTAGCCATGAGATAGTTGGTTGTAATGGTCATTGGTGCAATCTAGTCAGGACTTGGGGCTTGCATGTCTGAGATGCGTTGGCATGTATCCTGTTTTTCTCACAACTGCAATTCCTAAGAGTTCTAGCATTGAGATTCTGGATAGTTGTTATAGAGGCCTTGGCAGGAAGGAGAAGAACTTCCTGAGGGACTGTGTGGAAAAGAAGGGTGGAGGTCCATTCTCTCAGGTGGTACAGGCTGGGTAGAAGAGAGTTGGGTACTTGGATTGTTGTGGGAGTTGGGAAACCTGTAAGAGCTTGAGAGATGACTGGTCTGGGAACCCAAGCACACTCTGGAACCATCCTTGTGGATTCATAGCCCTGGCTCGGGGGTGACACTGTTGTTGATATTTAGAGAAGTGGTGTCTATGGTTGGGTGGAACGTCCTTGGTTTGCAGCCAGTTGGTGTCATATTTCATAAAGATAAGTTCTCTCTATTGTGTTATCATTGTCTTTGTATGAATGTATTCCGCTGTGTAATTTAATTATCGTTTACATGTATATGAATGTATTTCCATTGTATATCTAATTATCATTTAATTGAATATTAGATTATGCATGCTTGGTGGATATTGTTGTGCATGTCATATTTTATTTTATCTTATGCGTTCTTATTCATGAAAGAAGGTATCGATAAGAGAAAGTAGTCTAAGGGCTCACTTTAAGGTAGCATGCCCCATCCTATGGGTGGCTGGGGATGTTACACAAGGGGTTGGAGGAGACCCTCCTGAGCCTCCATCTTCACCATCAGGTTCTAGTTCTTCTTCCGCTAAGCATTCTCATCATTATAGCCATAAATCCTCTTTTAAGAAACCGTTATTAAAGATTTATGTAAAATTTTCTTTACCTATGTTTAATGGAGATGCTAATCCTGAAAAGATAGATAATTGGATTCGACAGGTTGAAGTATATTTCTGTGTTCAATGTATTGATGAAGAGGAAGTTAAAGTGCAACTGGCTTCTCTTCGGTTGGAAGGCACTACTCTCATATGGTGGGAGAGAAAAATTGAGTACATAAGTAAGTGTGGTAATCTTCTTTCCTCATGGTCGAAATTTAAATCAACGATAAGGAAGCTATTTTGTCCATTGGGTTATTTACATAAATCAATGATGGAATGACAAACTTTAAGGAAAAGTAAAAGTCAAACTGTACAAATTTTCACAGAAGAATTTAGGAAGAAATCTCTTTCATTAAACATTCCTTTGGATTCTTATAAAACTTTAATGAGGTATATTTGTGCACTTCACGGTTATATTTGTCATACTTTTATCTTGTTTAACCCCACCAGTCTTGACGAAGTTTGTGTGCAAGCCACTCACCTTGAGAACAGGGGAAATCATGTTCAAGAAGATCCCACAAAAAAACATTCCAATATCCCACATAAGCCTTTTAAGAAGTTTAAAAGGAAGGACAAGAAGATTGCCACAATGCCAAGAGAAGGAGGAAATCCATATTTCACTCATTACAAGAAAAACAGTCACGATGATGAACAATGTTGGAAACTACATCCAAAGAAGACACTGAAATAGTTCAGTGGAAAGGGGAAGACAAAAACCGTTGCTACAATGCAACAAGATCTTGGTTCCAATTCAGGAGATGAAGGAAATATCACAACGGTTGGAGTACATGGTAAAGATTCTCTTCATTCTAGTTCAAAGTCCAATAATGAATCTCATGATGATGAATGAAAGAGGAATGAATTATTTCACATAAGATTTGTATCTAAACACATTAAGATAGATACATTATTTGATTTGGGTTCCGAAGAAAACTTAATATCTGAAGCACTTGTCAAAAAGATGGGTCTTGAAATGAAACCACATCCAAATCCTTATCCTCTTGGTTGGGTATGTGATAAAGAAAAACTTAATGTCACCAAACAATGTAGGGTTAGATTTTCTATTGCTTCAAAGTTGATTGATGAAGTGGATTTGGATGTTGTATCACTTGATATATGTGGCATAGTGTTGGGGAGTCCTTATCTTTATGATAGAAAAGAAGTCTTCTTTCGTCATGAGAACAAATACCACCTTACTAAGGGGGGATTGGAATATATTGTTAGAGATCACAACATGAGGGTAAACACAACACTTGTTAGTGTAGGACAAATGAAGAGACTCATAAACACTAATAAGAGATATGTACTCATGGTCGTAAGAGAGAAAGATGTCAGAACATCTAACGCTTTCCAAGGATGTGATCCTTCTCATAATAAATAATTAATTGATATTGTTTCTAAGTATGATGATATTTTCCAGGAACTAGATGGATTACCTCCTAAGAGGGAAATCCAATATGAGATACATCTTTAGCAAGATTCTCCTCTTCCTAATGTGGGCATGTACAGGATGTCAGTTGTGGAGATGACAAAGATCAAGAAGTAGGTACAATATTTATTGGATCAAGGGGTCATCAGGCCTAGCTCATCTCCTTGTGGTTCTTCAATTGTGATGGTGCCAAAGAAAGATGGCACATGGTGAATGTGTGTCAATTACTGAGCCTTAAATAAAATCATAGTGAAAAATCGATACCCTCTTCCTTGCATAGATGATTTACTTGATCATTTAAAGAATGTTGTTTATTTTACTAAGTTGGATTTTCATAGTGGATACCATCAGATCAGGGTTGCAAAAAATGATGCATGGAAGACTGCCTTTAAAACAAAACAAGGATTGTTCAAGTGGTTAGTTATGTCGTTTTGGATTTGTAATGCTCCAACAACCTTCATGCATGTGATGAATGATGTATTCATGCCTTTCTTAGATGATTTTTTGATTGTATATTTAGATGACATTCTTATTTTTAGTGAGACTTTGGATGAACATGTGAGGCATGTAAAACAAGTATTGGATACTTTGCAAAGGGAAAATTTGTATGTAAAATTGTCTAAATGTGAATTTGGCAAGACTACACTTGTATACTTAGGTCATATTGTAGGAGGATGACAATTAAAAATTGATCCTTCCAAGATTGACGTAATTGTAAATTGGCCTGAGCCAAAAAGCATAACCTAGATCCAGAGCTTCTTAGGTGGAGTCCAGTATTGGAGGAGGTTCATTGAAAACTTCTCCTTTATAGAAGATCCTTTTCATGCCTTAACCAGTGTGAAGAACACTTTTCAGTGGGAAGGAAAGAAACAAAAATATTTCAAAACTTTGAAGGAAAATATTAGTACAACACCAGTAATAGCATTTCTGAATCTTCAACAGTCCTTTGAGATAGAGATAGATGCGATCGGATATGCCATGGGTGTAGTATTGATGCAATATCGTAAGCCTATCTATTACCACTCTGAAACTTTTAACCAAGTTGTTGTTAACTATCCTACATATGATAAAGAGTTGTATGCATTATTTCAAAGCGTAAATAAATGGAAACACTAATTGTTAGGGAAGGAAACAATCATACATATAGATCACCAACCATTACAGTATCTCCAAGCACAAACCAAACTGCAAAAATCTTGACACTACAGATGGATGTGTTTTCTACAACAATTTCATTTGCTAATCAAGTACAAAAAGGGTACAAGTAACAAGGTAGCTAATTTCAACCACTTTGATTGGTCAAGCTTCTTGATGACCTTCTAGAGGCTTCTAGAATATTCTTGAGTGTCCTCCAACTTCACAGAACCATATTTCCTCAATCGTGAGGAACTACGTGGCATACCATATATAGCCATAAATTGCATGATGTGTATTATCCATCTATGATAGTCTTACCTAAAAGTATATTGAGCTTCATGTCTTTATTCCTTGATCAACTATGGGTTCCATGAACAACCTGTCACTGGATCCTCTCACATGGATCCTCTCACATGGATCATATACCAAGGGCACCTCTCAACCAGATGTCCACCATCACCAACACATTCCTCTACCAAGCATGTATCAAAGTCACCAACATACCATCACAATATATTCTCATTTACCATACCATGTACCAACCTGTACCATGCATAAAATATGCACATCAACACCTGTACCATATCATGTGCCAAACCATGCACATCAACCATGTACATCAACCTATACCACGATATGTACCATAACATGTAATACGAATTGTGTACCTCAACCAAGTACCATCATCAACAAGAGATGTATCATATCCATGTGCTACCATATACCAAGTGTATACCTTAACAATGGGTAAATATCAATAGTAGACCTATAACATGTCAACCAACTATCCAACGATCTCATCCACATCTCTAGGGATTCCAAAATTCTCCAAGGGTTGACATCAATCTCTAAGATCACTCTCTAAGGGTTGACATTAATTTCAACTAAATGTCCAAAAATCCCCCCCTTTGGAATTAATGGAAACAACAACATTGATGGAAACACTTAGACATGACAACCCCATGCACCTCATGATCCCCCTATGACCATTACTCCTCATCAATGTTTCTATCTCTCCCGCTTTGACATAAATGACAAAGGGTATCATCCTTGGGGATTCTCTCCCTATATTCATTCCTCTGTTCTTTCTCTTGACATGTTTATGTTCTTTCTCTTTGTATCTTTATCTTACTCCCCCTTTGTTATCTTGAAAAAAGGGTAACTCTTTCTCTAGGGCTGCTCCCCCTATCTTCACTAGACTTCTGATCTATTATTTGACTATTTCTCTCCCCTTGACTTCTCTATAATATGAAGTGTATATCAAATGTATGCCTTCATGTACCTACTTATTTTTTGTCCATTGGTGCTTCCTCTTGTAAATCATTGACATATATAAAAGCATTCAAAGTTTGAGCATTCAAACATTTTAAAAAACATCCAATTTTCTTTGAACTCATGCTCTCATCCACTTACATATATCTATCCAATCCTGCCAGGTGTATTACGAATCAATCCTTGTCCATGTGACCCATCTGTAACTTCATTATTCTGAAGACTTCTCTGAATTTGTTGCAACTAATCATCACATACCTTAATATGCATAAACATAATATGCATCAATTCTTCAATATGCTTAATATGAATCTATTTGTTTAACCTATTAAAAAACATCAATTTCTATATTATTTCAGGCACCATTTTGTGAGTTCATAAGAATGCACCGATATGTATATATTTTAGTTAATTGATTTTTTTACAAACATTTTTTATATGATTTTTTTTTATATTTTTGTTATTGCATTTTGATATAATGATTGCATTAATGCCTTATTCAACAAATTACACCTATGTTATTTACAACAATGTAAATCATTCACATATTAATTAATTAGTTATTTTCAACAATGTAAATCATTCACATATTAATCAATCAATTATTTGCAACAATGTAAATCATTCACATATCAATTAATCAACAACCCAACATTTTACAACATTTGACAATGTAATAAAATAACAAACCCATTTTATTATATATGAATAAGAGACCATGGTCATACAAAATGGGACAATGTAAAGGTCCACAATAATCAAAATGGAACCAATATGTAATTGTTACACTTATTGGTAAAATTTCCTCATGTAATTGGGACATTATGTCCACTACATTAAGAAAAATCTTTGAGTTTTAGAGACCAATATTCCAAAACACACAACTTGTAGTAACATTCAATTATATTGATTGTAATTAATCACTTAAAATGTTTTCATTGTTTGAGCTATGTGCATCCCTCATTTCTTGATCACTTGTAGGCGATATTGTACTTTGGTTATTTAAACATATGTTTTCTTTCTCAACTTGTTTTTGACGTTCCAACCGATCATGTTCCATCTAGAAACATAGAAATAAAGTGTAATAAGTAAATATACATTTATAATATAGTAGAATATCATGATTTCGTAAATAAAAAACATACCATAGAAATGCGTGATTCATAAACCATACACATGCTTTTGAAGATTTGCCTCATGTCGTGTAACAAAATATCTTATGTTGGATTCTCTCCATACTTTATTTCCTGCATGTTTAATACGCTAGGACAAATCATAGTCGATATAATTAACATAAAGGTTTCTTATTGTTCCATTAATTATAAAACTAGGGAAGTTAAACAACATAACTACTTATAAATTGTTCAATTAAACCTTGATACTTCAACATATCCTCACAACACTCAGTTAACCCAATGTTGATCAATTGTTCAGTTAGATCTTCTTGGTATGCTAGAACCTATTAGAAGACATCCATGAACTAGTGTAAATCAATTATTTAAATATAAATATCACAAAAAATATCAAAACTTAAGTAACATCGAAAACGTAAGTACTCACAAATTTTGCGATCAACCGTTTTCTTCCTTATTGTCATGTCTTATGTGTTGAATGGGCTCCATTTTTTTTCTACAACAAAACAATTGAAATTAGTATTTAATATGATAAACAAATGTGATGTGAATAAAATAATAAATGAATGATCACATACCTCTTATGCACGCTTTTGTTTGGATGCATTCTCTTGTGATGCAATTATGTTCATTTCTTTTTCCATCTCCTTTTACACTTTTTTGGACATCCCTAGTTGCATGTATTGGGTTTCCCCTTGTTTTTCGCTTCAAATTTTCACAATCTTCCGGAAAAATGAAAAAGCACAATATTTTTTTCAAATGGAAATGAAATTGAGTGAATATAGAAAAACAAATTAATTTGGTAATTATTGGAACATATTATTGGAACATATTATAGAAACAAATGTTTAGTAATAATACCTTTTATATGATTTGATTTTTTTATTGTAAGTTTTTTCTATTGCAAGTCTCACATTTCTCATTGATCGTGTCTATAGAAACACTTCTTATAGTGCACGTATAACCTGATTCTTGGAGTCACTCGCTTGATTTTTGTATTGTAAGTGGAAAATACATCTATACGTTCTTTCCATTGTATCCCTCAAAGATCTATACAATAATTTTCCCCTCTCATTAACTTCAAGCACCACTCCATATTAATTTATGACCAAGTCGCCGTCATCATTTACATCCTTAAGAATTTTTTTCCTCTTAGGACGAGTGTTTGCACCCAATTCGTCACCTTGTGAGCAAATAAAGGGTGCTTACATGCCCTGTTGGGTCTTGCAGAGCATGAAAGCTGTAGTGGAAAGGGTTAGAGAAAACAAAATAAAACAAGAAACAAGAATTAAACTAAAACAAATTAAAACTATGAGCATATGGAAAAATAAATAACAAACATAAAAAGACCAATATCACCAATGTTTTGAGTTGGTCTATTGATGAAATCCAAAGCACAATGAAGAAAGGGAACTGTGGTTCCTTCTTCCTCCAAAGGAAGGCTCTTGAGGCCCTCACAAA
>ML800578.1:100544-122492 GCA_009831015.1 Picea engelmannii
GGTGCCAAAGGTGTAGTTGTCAAAGAGTGAGTCCTTAACAATCTTAGCAGCATAACAATACATGAAATTCCTTGAGAAAATGATGGTTCTTCATGGCTTTTTATAGCATGGCATGGGGTGATTATGTAACTCCTTTGAGGTGTAAAAAGGGGCTCTTTAGGGCTCAATTAGGTCTTTGACCAGCCTACCATGCAGATTTAGCTCAGATTTGATGTCAAATCGGCTTGGGAGCTGATCCATTAGTGGTTGGGAGGCCGACCAATCTCAATAAATGCGCCATTTAGCAGGTGCGTGGGTGTTTGCGCCCACAGCCGCGCGTCGTGCGCGCATGCGCGCATGGTATGTTTATGTTCCGCACATATGCGCGCGCACCCAGATTCTGTAAAGCGCCCTTCAATTTTTGGTTATTTTGCATAGTTTTTTACCCTTTTTCCATGCTGTGGAATTAATCCTGTGCCATGAATGACTTCATTCCTATTTTGATGATGCGGAGTTCTTGTCGCCATGTGCGGACGAAATTTCAGTGATAACAGATGCCCCCTGATGGATGAGGTTAGGAGCAAACGTATAGCCGAAATCCATCAATGTTTCTTTGACTGAGAATGGTGTTGTAAGGGAGAGCAAGAGTGGGACCATTATAGCATGGCATGGGGTTATTATGTAACTCCTTTGAGGTGTGAAAAGGGGCTCTTTAGGGCTCAATTAGGTCTTTGACCAGCCTACCATGCAGATTCAGCTCAGATTTGATGTCAAATTGGCTTGGGAGCTGATCCATTAGTGGTTGGGAGGTCGACCAATATCAATAAATGCGCTGTTTAGCAGGTGCGCGGGTGTTTGCGCCCACATCCGTGCGTCGTGCGCGCATGCGCGCATGGTACGTTTATGTTCCACGCATATGCGCGCGTACCCAGATTCTGTAAAGCGCCCTTCAATTTTTGGTTATTTTGCATATTTTTTACCCTTTTTCCATGCTGTGGAATTAATCCTGTGCCATGAATGACTTCATTCCTGTTTTGATGATGCGGAGTTCTTGTCGCCATGTGCGGATGAAATTTCAGTGATAACAGATGCCCCCTGATGGATGAGGTTAGGAGAAAACATATAGCTGAAATCCATCAATGTTTCTTTGACTGAGAATGGTGTTGTAAGGGAGAGCAAGAGTGGGACCGTGTAGAGCAATCTTTTGGAGAAGAAAGGAACTGGTAGAACCCGACCTTCAAGAAGGTGCGTAACAATATACAACTGTGTACAAACGAGGCAGGCATGCCCCATGCTCGTGTTATGTAACTCTGACAAATGATGACTGAAGTGTTGGTGTAGACAACTGCAGCGCCCTCGGGGGTGGTAATGAGAAAGGAAAAAGACAATTCTGCAATGGAACATGCTCTGAACAATAGGCAATGATCACGGTAATAAGCAGCGACGATGATGTGGGCATTGATGGCCCTTACCAAGTTCAGAGGTCTTCAGCAAATGATGATAATAATAACTGCAATAGTCGCAAAGTAAGACCCACTGTAACATGAGAAAGTGTTGGCGTCGAATGTTACGGGGGACAACGACAGCAGGGGGAAATGGTGTTTCCCCCTGTGCCATCCGAGATCTCTCATTGAATAGAAAATGAGAATCAAGATACTGTCGCCCTTCTGGAAAATTGTGTTGATGTCGACAAAAAAGGGGGACGCGACTCCCAGGAGAAAAGGGCTCCGTGGAATCTACTAAGGTGAAGAAGTGGCAGAGGTACATGGACGAAGTCAAGAAGTAGGAAGACTCAAGAGTGCCCTTGGATGGAGAATGTATGAGATAAACAATGGCCGCAACCGTGTGACAAGGTCGAGTGTCAGGGGGATGCCAAGACCGAGGATAAGTTGTGCCAGAGGCGGGACAAGGTGAACAAATTCAGAGGGTAGAGGTAAGTGACCTGTGGAGTACTCTGAATATATGGACGATGCCAGTGAGGGAAGATGATAAGTAATGCTCCAAACAAGGGTGACATGGGTTGCGTGTGGCCAAAAAAGAAAGCAAGTCGCCAACGGTGATGACAAAAGAAAATGTAATGACTGGAAATAAAGGCGTTTGTACAATAAATAATGAATCATTTTGGGAAAAATGTACAAATACAGAAACGGGTGCCCCAGTGCAAAATGAGTGCCCCAAGTAGGGAAGAAATTTCGTGGAAAACTGATGGAGGGTGGGGGCCCCTTTGGTGAGTTTCTGTATGAGGTAGGTGAAATGAAGATAGGTTCGCAGATGGGCAAACTGATGGTGAATGAAATGGTGGGTCTGTGATCCTGCGGAGGTGCAGATAAAAAGAACATAACCATAAAGCGATGATCTGGGAGTCCACATGGGAAAGCTAGCAAAATGAGGAGAAGGAGTATGTGGTTAATCTGCAACATAATAAAAGACTATCGGGACTCCCATCCCTAAAGTGTAATGGAGAACATCATGAGTGTCAAAAGTGCCAAAAGGTGCTATGAATGGGACAACTCATGTGGGTTAGAATGCTACCGGGTTACAGTACTGAAGATACAAAGGGAGGTATGAGTACTGCAGAGCCGGAAATGGGTATCCTAAAGGCCAATATCAGAGGGTGTGACTGGAAATGCAAATGCAATACAACGGGAGAGACTACATGCCAGTGCTGAATATATACCTGAAGGAATGATGTTGAGAGATGATGATCACATACCTGCACATAGAACAACCAAATACCCAAAGTGAACAATATCTGAAGCGAATCTAAGATATGAGCATGTATTAGATAAATGTGTCAATGTGCATGCATACCTGACCATGATATGAAAAAAAGGTGCCCTGGGGGCACAGGATGACAAGCGGCCCAGGGACAGCTGTGAACCAATCGATAGGCCCGGATGGGATAAAATCTTTGGTCTCGACTGCGTAAATGGGGTTTTGGTTAGGAGGCATGAGTGCTTCCTGTGGAAGGAGGAGTGCGCGATGATGTAGTGCGTCCCAGGGAGAGTCTGGGCGTTGTAGCTCTTCCAGTATTTCCTCGTCGTTTTGGAAACGACGAGAATATAAGGGGTCATAAGGAGTGATCTCAGCTCTAGGGTGATTGCCCCCTACTGGGGGAGCAATGTGAGTGGTACAAGAAGATGATGAGGGTTCACTGGTCATGAACCATATGTTGAAGTGCTGAGGGGTACCCGTGGTGGTTGGATGGAGAGTCTACGTAGGGGAATGAGCAGGAGAGTTGGGTGGGTTACGGGGTAAATCCTCAAGTACGTCATCTAAGAACCAAGGAGGTGTAGGGAGTTCCTTGGGCTCAGGAGAAATGACGTGCAGATCTTCCAGTGGCGAAGTAAGGTCAATAACTGCCTTTGCGGGTCGGTGCAGCAGGGCCAATTGACGTTGCCTATATTCGATGATCATAGGACACTGGTAGGTAAAATGAGCCAATGAATCGCAAAGAGAGAAAGGGAATTTCATGCGTTCATTGACGGAAGTGGTGACATAGAGAATGTCAGTGATATGTGTTGTTGTGGAGGACGTAGCAGGGCGTGGGTTGTTCTGAAAGTCCTGGCGTATGATAACTAAGGCCTACCGGAAATGAGGCAGTGTTGGACAATGATGGGTGTAATGGCCATACTCAGAATAGATGGCACACGCGAATTTGGTCCTCAACCCTTTACTACTGGCAAGTTGAGTGTCGGTAGTAATGGGCGATGTGGGGGTTGGATTGGGGGGAATCAAATTCCGTAATTCGGGTAGTGATGGGCAGTTGTTGGTTTGGTGACCCTCTTTGTCACACAATGCGCAAGGTGGTGGGATGCGCGGAGGANAGTGAGGACATGAATCATCATGGGGAGGCCTTCTTGTGGGCGAGGGACCATCTCAGGTGGATGTAAATACCACACTGGGATTGCTAACACCATATTGGGTAGTGTGAGTGTTGCGGCTACCTGGAAAGCTTCTATACCGGGCGGAGGGTAAAAGAAGGGAATTTGAGTGAGGGGTCGGGTAACTGTCTCCCAAATGGGACTAGGCCCCTGAGGAGGTGTGGATTCGTGGACTGTGGGGGTCGACGAGTTCGCAGAAGGCTCCTGGTGGAGTGATGCTATGACTATTGAGACATCAGGAATGACTGAAGCCTCCTGAGGAGGACGAGTATCCTCCGTGTGGGTTGATTTAGAAGAGATAACGCATACTTGATTAGGGGGAAGAAGCGGTGGTGCTCCATGGTATGTTCCTAATAAGGATGGATCTTTGAAAATTCCAGGACCCATCTCAACGAGTGGGTATACATCTTGGTTGGTGTGGATGAGGGGAAGAATGTTATCGAGATTGGCAGATGGGTTTGGCTCATAATGTGAGACTTGGTCGATGGTCACAATCTTTCCGTTCTGGGGGAACATGATTGTTCGAAAGATGGAAGATGCCACTGCTTTCATAGCATACATGTAGCTATGTCCGAACAAGATATTGTAATCGAGTGTGACGTCGATAACTTCGATATCAATGAGAATGGTTTTGCCTCCGAGTTCAACGGGGACATTTTGGAGGATCCCTTCAGGAGATGATGGTCGCCCGTCATAAGCTCGTAATGTGATGGCGGAGGGTATGAGTTTCGGGGAACCAAGTTTCTGCCATACTGTTTTGGACATGATGCATGTAGATGCTCCTTCATTGATGATACACCGATGGACGGTGATGTTCCGTATTTTTACTGGTACTTGAATAGCGACCGCGGCGGGAAGACGAGGTTCGCAACTATCAAGGTCAAAAGTGATGAGTCGAGTATCAGCCGGGTCAACTGCCCCTAAGGCAGAAAGTAGTGATTTCCGCTGCATTGGACAAGTCTGGAGGACTTCCAAGACTGACATGGCAGCCGGGGATTGTGCTAAGTCATCTACCAAGCTGTATTTATGTGCTGCCCTAGCCTGTGGATTGTGAACATTCCTGCGCAAGGGGATGCGAGGGATGCATAATGGTGGTTCGGAAGAAGGGCGAGGGATCATCAACGGGGGTCCCTTCAGTGTAGGGTTTGTTTCTGGAGATATGGGAGTAGATTCAGCAGTTGCCAGATACTGATGATTGCGTGTTTGTAGAAGAATTTCTTCCTCACTGGTGAGGAGAATTGTTCGCTCTGCTGGATTGTTAGGATTATGATATTGACCCGCCTGAGGTAGGGGATGTTGTGTGTCCTGCTGGGTGTTTATAACACCTTGATGTGGGATAGGATTTTGCAGTACGGCGGGAGGGGGTTGTTGCGCGTATTGTTGTTGCGCCTGCTGAGGGGCAGGTTGTGTTGGGGAGGGGGGAAGGCTCCCAGAGTCTTTCAACCTTTTGAAATCAGCGATCTGGGGGCAGTGGTGAGTGTAATGACCATACACGCCACAAAGAGCACAAGGGTGGATGGTCTTAACATTATTCTACCCTTGGCGTTTGTTGTTATTGCCCCCCTGGGGGTTTTGGTGCCCTTGGTTTGGGTTGCCCCCAGTGGGTGGATGCTGTGGGGGTTGATTCCCACCTTGTCTAGGATTTTTGTTATTCCTGTTCCTTCCTTTCTTCCGGGCATTGTTCGAAGGGTGAGTTGGGTTGGCTGTGTTCAACTGTTCAAAATTTTGGTATTGTTGAGCAATAGAGGGTTGAACAAAGTTTACCCCCGCATGAGGATGTGGGGGAGTTATGGGTTGTGGAGGACCGGGAAAGGGAAAGTATGGATTTTGTGGTGGTACCGATACATAGGGTACATAGGAAGGCATCGTGCTTTCACTAGTATTGTACGCTGATGTAGAGTGAGTACCACTGTTTGTGGGAATAGGTGGATGTATGGGAGGTGCCGGTGGTGGTCCACTAATGGGTGGAGGTATAGCAACAGGATATGGCTGTTGATAAGGGTGTGGGGGGAAATAAGGAGTGCCCCCATATGCCGGTGGGTATTGAGGTGTTCCATACATCGGTGGTGGTTGTGGTTGTGGACCATGGTGTGTGGTGGAGCCGATTAGTCCGTCTGCTGAGTGAGACATCCCAGGTTTGTCCTGGCCAAATGGCACAGGTTTTGGAAGATCAGGAAGTACTGTGTACAGGTATCCTGATTGTGCATAAATGAGGTCATATTGTTGAGCTTTGTTGATGTCTTCCTCTTCATATTGTGGGAAGGTAGAAGCTACATCCTTACCAAGGAGAGCGACAAGTGATCTAAGAAACCAGTCAAGACATTGTTGTTTGGTGGTTTCTGCTTTACACAAACTACGTCGCCTATGCCACTCATGAATGTGGTCAACGATGTGGGTGGCTAAGGTCTGTTTGAAGTTATACAGTAGTTCTATACCGTTGTCATGGTGGATGGGTAATTGGAAGAAAGTTAAAAATGCTTTGGCCAAGGATTCAAAGGTCGTATGGGACCCTGATTTTTCTTCGACATACCATTTGGCTGATGGGCCAGTAAGTGTGCGTTGAAATAATTGCAGTTTGACGGAATCATCCATAATGCTATTGGAAGAACACCATAGATGAAAGGTCATGACATGGTTGGCGGGGTCATCCCCCGTTTTTCCTTCAAATTTTGGTATGTCTGAAGGAAGTTTTGTTGGCATTGCAGGCCATGCGGTGTCATGCAATATAGGATCATTAGTGAGCTTGGTGAGATCCAGTATGTTCAGAGAGGCTAAGTATGGAATCTGTAGTGGGGTGGGAATGTTAGTTCCAGCCATAGTGTGTTGTGAACCTGACCCTTAACGGGGGCTAGGTGGGTTGGTGCTCCCTTTTTGAGAGGAAGTGGGTCCTCCGCTTCCGTGTAAAGGAGAGTGAGTGACTGTATGACTTTGGGGAGTGGACCCAAGTAAGGTAGAACCAAGCAAAGTTGATCCTAAGATGGTAGCACTCACAGGAGTGTGTGAAGGAGGTACCGATGAGAGGGTACGACTAGATACTCCCCCTAAAATAGGAGGAAGGTTGAGCAAGCGTCGTGAACGACGGGGGTTCTGTGGTTCCCCTATGATGTCAGACTAATTGTGTGAAATGTGTGCAACAAGTGATGAGAGAAATGTAGAACCAAGAGTCTTTTTGCTATGACTGTTTTTACACACAAATATATATATCAAATTCAAACTGTAATAAGATGTGCATCATACATAGATGAAAAAGAAGCATATATGTGGGTAGGAGGGTTTTGTCCACGTGGGGGAATCAAAAGAAAGCAAATGCTCGTGTCCTAGAAGACGTAATGTCCTTCCTCTCAAATAGCACTGGACCTTCCAATAGCTCTCAACAGTGGGGTCTGAAGTCACCGGAAGAGACACTAGTGAAGGATGAAACAATTGGTTATAATGAGGGGTAGAGGGGGCAATATCCCGAAAGAGCTGGCGATACTTCCCAATAACCACACAAAATCCAATCAAGGTGTGATTGCAGCCCACAATCGCCACCTGGGTAGATGTCCTAAAGTTGGTCACTAAGTACCTCGATCCAAGTGCGACATTTAGATTTTCAGCCTAAGAAATGGGTCACGGGCTGGATCCCATCCAAGAGGTGGGTGGCTCAAGGGGGGACGCACAGAACAACCGGACCTCGGCCTTCGACCCTTCACGGGTATCTCCCTGCCATATGGTGATTGGAACACTGGACTTGGAGGATTTGAAAGTTCCCTATTTGTCAACTTCTATGTTTGAAAGTGTGAGAACCAGATAACGGGGGGTTATTTGGATGCCTACCCCCGAAATCCTACCTAGACTAGAAAACTTCTTTTGGCACCTCCTGTGGAGGACAACTTAGTGAGTTGTTTAGAAAGATTTTTAGATGAAGTTGTTTTGTGAGGTTGGGGGTGAAAACCAACCTCGTTTGATTAAAAGTGGGAGTGGATAGTCTTATCAAGAAAAGATGGGGTGTTTTCAGAATCCCTTGGGAGGAAACCTACTTAGACCTCCACGTTTCGAGAAGAGGCTATGTGAGTGAAAAAGTGACTTTTGTGTGTGAGTGAAAGTGTACCAAATTTTAGTTATTTAGATGTCACCTTGCTGCATGTGGACATCGCTTGGTCCTTACAAGAGTGTGATTACCTAATTAGCTAGATGTCATTGGTACAACCTTGCGGAATTTTTAAAAGCCCTAGGAAACTAGCATGTGGACATGTGGTCCGTTACTATCATTAATCTCCCTATGTGTCAGTTAATCTAGAAAAAGCATGAAACTATCCTAGATTGAATATGTGGGCATGTGTGGGCCCATTACAAACCTTTAAACTCTCCTAGTTTTTTGATCTAAGAAAGAAAAATTTCAACCACTATCCTACTTTTGTGACATGTGGGCATGTATGGGCCCATTACAAGAATGTGTTTGAAAAATGAAGCTAAGAGGGGTCCAAAAAAGGCCTTTGTCCTCTTCTAAAGGTTTTGAAATTTTGTTAAGGGAGATGAGATTGTTTTCGCAATCCTTTTCTGGTTCTCAAGATCGCTTGATGGCGTAAGAGAAGAGCATACTCAAGATCGTTACTTACAACTTTTAGTCCCGAATGTGAGTTTAGATGTGATTAAAATTGATGTTCAACTTAGATTTATAAATCAAAGCAAGCCATCCATGTGGCAAAAAACAAATAAGGAAAATTGATTTTTATCCACCTAAGTGCTTATGTTTGTTTGACTATCCCCTTTATAAGTTGAGGGGTCTAAGTGGTGCAGTATTTAGAGCATGCATATCATCATTCTTAAGAAGGAAAATGATTTTCCCCACATCCAAGAACTTACAATGTAAAATTAAGTTCAGATGCGCGGCCCCTAGTGTAGACAGAGGCGCATGAAGCGCCTGCGCACTGACAGAATTAAGTGATAAAGCGCATGCGCACAGGAAGAAACTGTTGAAAAGTGCATGCACGCACGATGCACGCCTGTGGAGTGGAATACCCGCGCGCCTGTGACAAAAGTCCGAGAAGAAAAATCCGGATGGATTTCTCTCCAATTTCTTGTGAATTGACTGGTTAGCAGGTCGGCAGAGGCCGATTTGTGAACCTGCAAGTTAATGAAAGCAAAAGGAAAGAAAAATAAACCCAAATGAGGGAGTAATTGATACCTTCTCCCCAGTATGGTCGCCAATCTGTTTGCACCCAATTCGTCACCTTGTGAGCAAATAAAGGGTGCTTACATGCCCTGTTGGGTCTTGCAGAGCGTGAAAACTGTAGTGGAAAGGGTTAGAGAAAACAAAATAAAACAAGAAACAAGAATTAAACTAAAACAAATTAAAACTATGAGCATATGGAAAAATAAATAACAAACATAAAAAGACCAATATCACCAATGTTTTGAGTTGGTCTATTGATGAAATCCAAAGCACAATGAAGAAAGGGAACTGTGGTTCCTTCTTCCTCCAAAGGAAGGCTCTTGAGGCCCTCACAAAATTGCTCTCCTTACAATAAGAAAATGAGAATGATGGTGAAAGAATTCCAAGCACATTCCCTCAATGGATAGGTGAATGGCTCTATGAAATGATGCCAAAGGTGTAGTTGTCAAAGAGTGAGTCCTTAACAATCTTAGTAGCACAAAAATACATGAAATTCCTTGAGAAAATGATGGTTCTTCATGGCTTTTTATAGCATGGCATGGGGTGATTATGTAACTCCTTTGAGGTGTGAAAAGGGGTTCTTTAGGGCTCAATTAGGTCTTTGACTAGCCTACCATGCGGATTCAGCTCAGATTTGATGTCAAATCGACTTGGGAGCTGATCCATTAGTGGTTGGGAGGCCGACCAATCTCAATAAATGCGTCGTTTAGCAGGTGCGTGGGTGTTTGCGCCCACAACCGCGCATCGTTCACGCATGCACGCATGGTACATTTATGTTCCGCGCATATGCGCACGCACCCAGATTCTGTAAAGCGCCCTTCAATTTTTGGTTATTTTGCATAGTTTTTTACCCTTTTGCCATGCTGTGGAATTAATCCTGTGCCATGAATGACTTCATTCCTGTTTTGATGATGCAGAGTTCTTGTCGCCATGTGCGGATGAAATTTCAGTGATAACAACGAGATTCCATTCCCTCGCTATCGGTCCCTACATAACATTAAAACGTGTGAAATCAAGTGTTTAAAACTTGTTAGCGATTAGTGTTAAGAAATTCTTTTTTAGTAAAAAGTCAAATACAAACTTAATGTTGATTACCTTTCGATCCAATTGATTCCTCTCTTTGAAACATTTCCTTACAGATGTTGTGCTCTTTTTCACTCAGATTGCAAACAATATTATCAAGTTTTTTCAATTTTTTTCTCTGCATGACATGCATTAATTATTGGTGCGTGGTGGTAAGACCATAGGTTCAAGTTATCTTAACTAACAAATCCCTTCAGACACCATCTCTTTCTGCATCACCTGCATTCAAGTGAAGTCTCACCTGAGGCATCTATTGGGGCTACAGGAACCAAGTTTCTATAGTAGTGAGGGAATGGGAGGTGTTAATATTAAGCATTCTTACTTAGTTGTTCTCTACGCATTATTTTGTATTTGTTCTCCTTGATTACTTAATGAATTCAATATATATTATCATTATGATGCAACATAAACCATTTATTGTAACCTTCATAACTATTGCATAGTGATCATGTAAGAAACATATCTAATCTAACATGTATAAAGAAAATATTCATTATCAATCACGTAAAATATAAGAAAACATAGTAGTTAAAGTGGTTCACCCAACTTTGGGATATGTGCACAATGTCTGGCTTCTTTATTATTCATTCTGGAATCGTCTCAGCGTACACACTGTGCTTACAATAGACATATCAAGATATCTCTTTTTCCATCTTGCCTAGTTGCTCTGAAGTGCAAGGTGTTGAGGAAAAGATATGAAATGATCTTACTCAAGCATTTTCATATCTTACTTGGCTAAATAAATATATACGGGAATATCACCCTATGTTTATATCCATAACAAATTGTTTCCTAATCCACAAGTATTGGTTACAAGTGCTTAGGTTGATTTTCTTATAAATGAAAGTTTGCTGAAAAATTCAATATTTACGTAATTTTTTTAATATAACAGATGAAGAAATAAATGTAGAGACAGAAGTAAAAACACCAAGTCAATAATCAACACTTATGAGACATAAAGAAATCATTTATTCCATTCCAATTTATCAAAGCCTTTTCCTTTTACAAAATTCCTGAGGAATTCAGACCAAAGTCAAACTTAGATGTCCCCGATGAAAACCATTCAAAAGGACTTCCGACAGAAAGTAAAAAACTAAAATTTAAAAGCTGGACCAGCTTGCCACAGATTGTGTCCCACTCGACTCTACATAATAGCTTTTATTAGTCATGAAATTTAATTCACAATCAGACAAGTCTACACAGACTATCAAAAATAGATCAACACCTCTGAAAACAAGTGTCTGGATGATGTAATTCATCCCTGAATCTTGTTGTCTACAATAGGACCCTTCTATCATAAAAGGGAATTAGGCCTTCAATGAATTAAAGAATGAATGAAAAATGAATTATCTCAATAAAACTTAAAGAGTGGACAATAGTATGCTTCTCCTTCTATTCTCCTCTTGTTCCTTCTTTTCCTTTTTCCTTTAAGCAATCATAATTAGTTGAAGTATTTAAACTACCTCTTTAGCTAAGTTAACTAAAATTCAACCAACTTTTTAGTTAAGGGGGAAAAGTAATAAAATCATAATAATGGTTTTTAATAAATAATAACTAGTAGGTGGGACCCCTTATGACTCCCTTTAGTTCTTTAACAAGCATAACACAACTAGTTAGTCAATAAAACACATCCCTCCTTGTGGATCCCATCATCACTCTCATAATTTGACAATTAATATCAAT
The DNA here is from genome assembly GCA_009831015.1 of Picea engelmannii. Classification (NCBI taxonomy): domain Eukaryota; kingdom Viridiplantae; phylum Streptophyta; class Pinopsida; order Pinales; family Pinaceae; genus Picea; species Picea engelmannii. The sequence goes on from ML800578.1 coordinate 112,329, forward strand.
GATAATTGAAATTATATCCAAAAAATAGTGTGTTGTCCAAAATTTTAGAAGTCAAGTGTTCTCAACAATCAATAAATAAAAACACTTAAAACTCATATTTGCCACTCCGGGAGGCAATCTTCCCCTTGTTGCTACTGCCACCCTTTGATTTCTCTAGATTTTCCTTAGGCTGTGTTGATCCTTTTGGCCTAATATCACCGATAACATGAGAACAATCATCTCTCAAATGCATGCGGGAGGACACATATTTGGCAAAGTCATTTGAGGGAGAGGCATAGGCAACAATAGATTTTCCTTTATCAAGAGCATGGTGAGCATCAGTTTTTAACATTTGCTTGCATGGGAAGAGTGTACTGGTGAGTGGGCAAGGGCATATTGGACAATTTTATTAATAGGTGGAGGAACAAGTAGAGACAATTTAGGCCAACCAAGATGTTGGGAGACTGTCGGGTGGACAATCTCTTGGCATCTGTCATTTTTAGGGACTTCAAGTTGTAATGATACATGAGGGGGTACTGGGATACTAGTGACATGTGGGGTTTGGAAGGAAGGCATTTCTGGCCTAGGTTGGACCAATCCTTGTCCAATCCAGTTAAAACATCCAACTTGAAATAGTTGGCTCAGCTCTCGCGAGTCTGCATCAAAATGTGTAGAAAACCTTGGCCTTCTAGGGCCCCTGTTCCAATTTCCTCTTCCTCTATTACCCTGACCATGGCTACCTCTACTGAAAAATATCATTACTATATCCATTATTGATTAGAAAATAGTTTCTTCATCAACCATAGATGGCATCACTTTAAAATATGAAACAAATTTTGGCTCAACAATACATCAAACTCATGCAATCGAGTCCATACAAATCATTTAATACTAGTCAATGATAAGGGGGTGAATAAGGGTTATGGGATATGTGAGGGATTGTATTGAGCAAAAAGTGTTAAAATGAAGGGGGGTAGGTCATGCTTACTGCTCAACAAATCATCAAACAATCAATTGTATCGTAAATCAAAATAATACATCATTGTAAATCATCCCTATTCCATCCTTTAACTGTTATAATAAAGAGTTTAACTTAACTATAATTTAATTTTAAGAACAAGGAGTGGATAGTGAAAATGGGAAGGTGAGGGGACTTGTAATGTGAAAAAAAGTGAGAGAATGGTAAGGAAAAAATGAATATTGTTCATAAAACAAATCACATAATCCATAAAAAAAACTTTGTATTCAATACAAAATATACCAATACCAATTAAAAAATTATTGTGTGTCAAAACTGTTCAGTGTCCCACATTCAATTTCTTTGAAATTTATGAATTAACACAATTTGTAATCATACTCTTACTCACTATGCATTTCAACAGTCTTTTTAAGAGAATACTTGGTTTCTTTCATTTCCTTTCTTTTCATTTAAAACAACATAACAAAAAACACACAATGACATTGCTCCATCTTTATCCATCATATATCAGTATAAAATATCAAACACTATCCATAATTCGCAATTGCCCAAATAAAAAATATACACATGTCTCTTTTCGAAATTGAACAAACTTCTAATAATTTCCCGATTTCATGCCCCTTTCATTATATTAACAAACAAAAATTTCAGTGCAACCATGATTCAAAAATTGAGCTTCATCATTGGTGATGCAATTAAATAAAACATGCACGATGTCTCCATAATCGACACAGAGTGAAACAACGAAACCACACTCAATAATTTCCACAATTTTTCCATGATCCTGATCAGAACTAATTAAACACGCACAGTCGCCAAATTGCAATTGACACCATGTTGTAAGATCACATCGATCCAAATCATAACGAAAAAGAGGTAGCCCTCTGACTGTACATTATCATTGATTCCCAATCAACCAATTTAATAAAAAAACAAGCTAGGTTTTCGATGCAATTGTCATAACAAAAAGGGGACAACCCCTTGGATGCATATCATTTCTCATCCCCAATCATAAATTTCCAATCAACTTAATCAAACAAAGACAATATGGTACTCAACACAACTTTCATGACACCCAACCAATCTAAGATAATCACAAGATGTCCGTCAAGAGTAAGAACAGTTGGGGATGATTAAAATCGGGCTCTGTAAACATGAATACAAAGAAGCCATCAATATTTTTCTTGGTCATAAATATTACAGAGGGACTGGAGGTCAAAACTATCAACCAATGGGCAGAGACCCTTTGATACAAGAACAATATAACCACAGGGTTCCTTATAACTCTTGGCATGTGCAATGGTGCAACAATTCAATGACGGGTAGTGTATGAAACGATGTAGAGGAGACATGATGTTCATTGGACAGTAATAAGTACCCTATATCATATAGAGGTATAACCTCCATGCATTTCTCATGAGCCAAATCAATTTATAATAATGCAAGTGGGAATGGAGACTCGAGGCATAATTTATATCACTAACAATCATAAAGAATACCTCTTGGCATAATGGCCACCTTGTAACCGACTTCTGAGATACATTTATGCCAACACCACAAAAATAATCCCACGACCAGGTGAATAAAACCAAGACCATGAATTTGGAAAATGCATAGTGACCAAAGGCAGTCTGAAAAAATACACAAAAACCCCATAGTAGCCTGAATACAATTGGACATGGTTACCCTCATATCTATGAGGAAGCAGCCAATAAGGATAAACAAAGTGAAACCCTCCAACAAAACACAAATCGATAATACCCATATACACTTAAAACAACATAGAGCCATCACAATTTTCACATAGAACAACCATCAAATGCATAACTTAACCAACCAATTCCTTTACTTGCAAAACAAATAACCACACAGTCATTCCATAAAGAAGACCCATGCATCCACATAGTTTCCAATCTCAGGAAGACACAAACTGACACATCATTGAGCCATTGTTCATTCATACTCAAAACAAAATTCATGGATGGGTGAAAAGAACCATACCTATAACCAATAACTTTAAAAAGAGAGATTTGGTTGAGCACTTCCTTCCCAGGCTAAGATCTCGGAGATTAACCACCAACAAAATGAAATGCAACAATAATCATACTAGGGTGAAGGCCCAATGGGGGAAGTATGGAGTGACATGCATTTACTGCACGTCACTTCCATCTTCCTCTTCATTCAATCTCGATGTACACGACAACCAACAATCACTAATACCATTAACCATTCCATTAATTCCAAACCATTGAAACTTGCGACCACATTGCTTGCCAAATGCACCACCCAAAAATTCATATTAACCATTGCTAACTTCCATACCATACCATATATCAAATGCACACAATATAAATAAAATACAATTCGCATAGCCACTAACCATTACTAGTTAGGATTAACACTAACTTGTTCTCATTTAAATTGTACATAACTTCTAACATAGTATAGTATATGCCCCTTTTATTTTGATTTTTTAGTAAGTTTCTTTCCCATTTCTTTTGTTTTATGTTGTTACTAACATATGTCTTGTGCAGGTGTAGCCGGGTAATAAATCATGGTGACATGATCGAATATAACAACTACAAATATAGGACAATCATAACATGCAATTAAATCTTTGAATAACAGAACCTCCCATAAATCCATCATCCACCTGTCATCATGTCATAAATAAAACCAAGACTGCATCATCAACCATATAATACCATGTAAGAAACATTCGAAACAACAACATAAAATGTGTCATATGTCTATCTACAAGTCTCCAGTATACAAGGGGGTCCCACCTACTAGTATTATATTTTATTAACATAATTTAAATAATAGGCTTTAGCAATACTTTGTGGGAGAAATTCCTCATTGCGGTTTTTATCGTCAACAAACTGGTGAATCCATAGGGAAACCTGTTTCCAATAGATTGAGAACTCAGAATGTATGGTTTCACAGACAAAGAACAACATATCAAGAAGATATAACCAGAATGATTATGCAATAGGGGGAAGTGAGTGAATTTAATGGAAAAGTGACCGAGAATTTGGGAATAACTCATGGAAAATGTTAAGTATGAGGGGGTTTATCCATGTATGTATAATCATTCAACCCGAATTTAATCTTGACTTCAAGGAGAAAAATATTTTTGGAATTTTTCTTTTGAATCTCAAATGGATGAAGAAATGGAAAGCAGAAGCGGGAGGTAACAAATTTCCTCATAAGACAACAGTGAAAGCATATAACAAATTCAATTATGCTTTTAGGGGGAACATCATAACAACTGTGTAAGATTGATTGTTATTGACTAACAATACCTTGCAGGAGTGTCACTGTGGAAGAACTGATCCAACATCTTGATCTTGACCAAAATTTGAAATCGAAACGAACAAAAGAAAGAAATGTCATAACATAAATGAAACTGCAAAATTTTAAACAGCAGAAACAAAATGACAGAATTGCAAAAGAAGAAAGAAAACTACTAAAATGAAATCATAATACAAACTACTATAAAAGAATAATTGAAAAGAAGTAGTGAAACTATGAAAACAAAAATGAGCTACTAATATACAAAACAATCCAAACAACATTAAACTTTTTAAGTTGGTTCCACATAGTGTTTTAAGTGAGAACCGTTAGTGATGTAGGAAAACAATCACTCTTGTAAACCTTTTAGAATGTAAGAGTTTGTACCCAGGACAAAAGCGATCTTGAAAGGACCCAGCCATAATTCATGAAACTTTGAGACAATTAATAGTCTTTTAGAGTACATGATTATATCATCAAGATAGATATGAATGATCTTGCTGATCAAATCATCAAAATCTATTTGCATAAGTCTTTGAAAAGTGTCACCTGCACTAGATAAGCCAGAAGGTATACGTTCATAACTCAAGGTGCCCCAATGAGTAATAAAGGTGGTTTTATATTTATCTTCCCTTTTTACCTTGATTTAATTGTAACCAGAAAAACCATCAAGTAAGGACATCATATGTGACCCTACAACTTGTTGCAAAATCATTTCCATATGAGGGAGAGGAAAGTGATATTTTATACTAGCTCGATTTAATGCATGAAAATCAATGCATAATCTGATATGACTAGTCATTTTCTGAATGGGAACCAAATTGGAAACCCATTCAGAATACTTGACCGGAAAGATGATTCCAACCTTCAAGAGTTTTTCCAACTCCTTTTGAATAATCACTTCATGTGCAAGGTTGATAGGTCTTTTTTTTTGCCTAATTGGTTTTATGCCTTACTTGATGGGAATGTCATGTTTGATAAGAGTGGGATAAAAACCACGAATATCCTCATAATACCAAGAATAAACATCTTGAAATTCGCCAAGTAGCTTGGCAAATTTCATTTTCTCTTCATCATAACATTGGGCACCTATTTTAACACTCTTTGGAGACTCGGGTGTTACAATGTTCAAGCAAATGGTTTCACCCACCTTCCTTTTTCACTCCTCTTATTTATGTTCTCTTTATTGCCTACATCACTCGATGAAAATGAACTTTCTAGAGGATTCAAGCCCTTAGGAATCTTGTTATCTTCCATGGATATAATTTCCTTGGGCTTATAGGGTTCATTTTGAATGAAATCATAGATTCTCTCATCGCTAGGGAAGACCTGCCATGATTATATATTTTCAAGGATATGTGGATGATATAGATATTGAAAACTACAATCAGGTCTGTGTGGTAGAAGTTGTTGATTAAGAGAGGCTGCAAACAAGTCTAATCGATCAACCATTGAGTTCAATTCCCTCTTAACATGAGTAATGTTGAAAGATAATAGGTTCGAGATAAGTGCCCAAATAGTTTGGGTGTATTGTTTCATCAACTTGTTGCTAGGAGAATATATATTAAGTAAAAGGTTCACAACAAGCTCAGAATCCCCAAAAACTATAAGGTGACCACAACCCAGATTATAGGCATTTTCAATGCCTAACAATAAAGCTTCGAATTCAGTGACATTGTTTGTGCAATCAAACTCTAACCTATAAGAAAAGTTATGAATCTTACCCACATGAGAGTACAATATAACTCTAGCTTATTTTCCTTCATTAGAGCATGGACCATCAAAGTGCATGTGCCATATACCATCATCTAAGTCTATTTGTTCCAAGGGAATGTTATCCTAAAAAAATATGGAGTACACCCCTAAGTCCTCTTCTATATAATTCACATTAGGTTGTGGAACACTTTCTATGTAAGGTGAAATCCTTACCTCTCTAAGGACTATGATGTTTTTACCATTCCAAGGAATAGATAAGCATGTCTCGTTGAGTGAGAGGTATCCTGTAGTGTCCCCAAGGCCGAGCCCCGTTACAGATCATGTTATATGAAAAGAATTGTAAATATGTTCTATAGGTTGGTGAGCCAAGTTTTGTATAAGCTATAGGCTTATGTGTTTTGTTAGGCCAGGGAGCCTAAGTGTTGAAGGCCAGGAGCCTATTGATGTACTTGTATGTATGCAGGTCAATTAATAAAATATAAATACCGCCAGTGCAGACCGACCACGATGAATGAGTGATGGGGGACTAAGCGTCCACAGAGTGGGCAAGGGATCAGGGGCTGGAAGGTGGGAAAGGGGCTGAGTGAGGAGCCTAGGGGCTAAGCCTAGGGGGCTTAGGCCTGGAATAATATTTTAATATTATTCCTAAAAATCCATGTGCGCATTCTTTTATCCTAAGTCCTTTTGGAAGGACCCGTGAGTTCCCAAGTGGTGGGAGGAAGGTGTACGGACGGAATGCATGCAGTTCCCAGGGTGACAAGTGTCAACCCTGGTGCATGCAAATAAAACAGAGGCAGCAAGCCATGAGGGGAGCTCATTCCATTCGACCCGATTGCCTGGGGGGAATAGTACGAGCCAGTCTGCATGAAGCCCCGTGTATGTCTGTTGCAGAGAGGAAGCCTATGTTTTGCGTGGAAGATCTGTGTACACCCTCTGTTGGGAGCTGTGGAGTCTATTTCTGTCTCTGAGATAACCTGTGAGTGTAATTCCCAGCTTACGAGAAGCCAGTGAGGATTTCGGGAAGGAATCTTGTGGTTCGGGGAAGCCGAGTTAGCCTGTGTGTGAAGTCCCTGTTCTGAAATGATTGTTGTGAGATCATCCAATGATTGCTGAACCGATTTGGGGAAACCTGTGTCTGTGTTTCCTGTGGATTGCTGTGACCACGCAGTACTAGACTGCGTGAGGCTTGTTGGCCTGTGAGCGACTCCTCTAGGTGAGAGAGTGCACAGAGGGAGAAGAGAACTCCTGGAAGAAATCCCTGTAGCTGCCATAGAGCCCAGAGACTTCCGGTCCGGTCTGTTCCTGTAACCCAAGGTAAGGGGGACTGGCAATCGAAGAACTGTCTAGGTGACAGAGAAGGTGCACTCCCCTGGGGTGGAGCAGGCATGTGGGGAATGAGGGTCTATGGGCAGTGAGTGTGGGAGATTCCTGGGAGAGCTTTCTTCCTGGTGGTTGTGTATGTGCTATCTTCCCTGTAACCTCAGCCTAGCCTAGGATTCCTTGTCTTCGGGTGCAGCTCAGTCCCGACTCGGGGGTGACCTACTGTTGATCTGATGAACAGTGTGGTCTAAGGCTGGGAGGTTCGTGGAAGGCCTGCACTTGGTTGGTGAAATTCTACAGCCAATAAAAGATAAGTATTGAATTAGTCTTTAATTATGTTGAGCATGACTGTGATGTTTAAGTATCATGTTTTCCGCTGTGTAAATAAATTAATGATGAATGCTATGGTTTGTTTAATTATAGCAGTACCCATATATTTTACTCTAAGTTTTTAAGTGTGTTTAATTGTGTTAAATGAATTTGGTTGGTAAAACCCAGTATGAGTTCTGTAGATTCCATGTACAGAATGATAACTGAGAGGTTTGGTAAAATACGGGTAGTGAATGGGTACACTACAAATTGGTATCAGAGCCAAGGTTTCGACACTGAGCCTAGATGGGCCAGTGGAGCGGTCTTTGGACCGAAAATGTGAAGAGAAATTGGGCCTGGAATGGCCAATTTCAGACGTTGGTTGTCCCAGTGTGTCAAGTTGTTGCTTGACCATGTTTACAAGCCAGGAGTGTAGCGGTGCGGCGAAAACCGCAGCCGGTATGGTCTATGACCACAGGAAGATAGGTCTCTACACCAAGGGTGTTAGAACCGTCGGATCTGTTCGGGAGGGAAAGTGAACCCTTGCAACCGCCAGATCTGGAGAACGTGCACGAGGTTTAAAACCTTCTGATACTGCACAGGAGTTTAAACTCAGGAGGATCGTGAGTCGTGAGATCCCTGTGGGATTAACCACCATCCGTCCGAGTTGACGGAAGTTGCGCAGGACTTAAGTCCTCATGGGTAGAGGAGAAGTCCCGGAGAGGCGTCGGGATATTAGAAGTCAAGAGAATCAAGACCTTGCGATTCTCAAAATACCGAGGAGGGATCATAGCCGTGAATCTCGGGTGGACACGTGTCAGGAGATTCCGCAGAGTCGGAAATCGGAAAATCGGAGTTCTCGAACACATAGAGATCTTGTCACATGGAATCGCGATCCGCGATTTCATGAAAAAATATGGACCGTTCATTTAGTGGACACGTGGCAGAGATCCGCACCATCGGGGAAAGTCTCGAAAAGGAGTAACTCCATTGGTGTTGGAAGTTCATCGAGAAATAGGGAACCCCGGTGACAAGTGATTCATACACTTTGAAACTCCGAACCCCGAAACCCCGACGAGATCTTTGAGTACAGTCGCAGGGTAGAGGTCACATGGACCTGACTTAACCGTGAAGGGTTAAAGCAAAAGGCGCATCGGCATATCGGGAATCGGGATATCGGAGATCCCGGAGGCAAAGGTTTTGTTCTTGGGAAAATCGCGATACGTGATTTCCCAATAAGGCCTAGGTGCGTGGGGGCCACACCGACTGTCAGGAGGACAGGTGGCAAATTTATAGCAATAGGAGAAAGGAATGTTGACAAGTTAAAGGCTGGGACCCATCGGAGATCCCGTGAGCGTATGAGCGTGATATTGAAACCGCCGAAACCCGACGGGGTAGGGTGGAGGTCATATAGTGTGGTTGTATGGTGAGGCTCTAGCCCGGAGGGCTAGCAGGGATGGAGTCCATCGAAAATCGGGAAATCAGGGATTCTGCTGTCAAGAGTTTTGGCGCATTCATATTTGCGAAACCCCGAACCCCGATAAGGGATAAGGCCAGGGTCCCGAGTCAGCGGTCACATCGGCCAGGGCTTAGCTTGGAGGACTAAGGCATATCAGAGAATCGGGGGTTGCGAGGACATGCACCTGTTGACAGCGCAAGTGCCAAAACTCCGATAGGAGTAGTCCCAAGAGGGAAATGACCATGGTTGGGGCGCATGGTCATATGAGTCATGATCTAGGCTCAGGAGGGCTAGCACGTAAAAAAAAAAGGGTCATCGGAGATCGGGAATCTGAGAGGACAGTAAACCTCGACATCAGGAGTTGCGAAACTCTGAAACTTGAAGTCCCGAAGTTACTGAATTAAAGTTTCGGACACCCAAGAAAAAAACACAGAGCCAGATAGAACTCAGAAAACTTTGTGAAGTTGAAATATCTTTCGTTCTTGTACGTATTAATTATGAATGTTCTGGATTGTTCATAAAGTTTAATGGCCTGACAAATTTCGAATTCAATTGCACAGTGCGTGTGCAGAGTTCAACAAAGGCCAAAACTCCAGATAATCAACGCCAAGTATGGAGTGGGGAAGAATGCAAATTATCCCTGAAATGGAAGACGAACAAGAAGGAAAGGATGTTAACCAGGGAGTCGAAGGATCGAACTCTAATGGGCATGGAAAAGAGATGGATAAGGAAGGACATATGATGAAAATCATTGAAGGGTTACAAAGAGAGGCCAAGGAGCGTCGAGCTGATAGCCGAAAGCTCATAAAAGTCAGAGATCGGAAGGGGAAATTAAACTTAAGATTCTTGCAGAGTTTGGAAAGAATAGAGAAGAAACTTGAGAAAGGAAGAGACTCAAGTACGACGGAGAGTCGCATAACTCATGGGAGAATAAGCAGTTCGAGGAGTGGTAGCCGACATCACAATCGCTCCCAAAAACGTTCTGGCAGTAAGACACACAACAGTTCAAGCCCATCACCTACCAGAAAACATCAAAAATCTGGAAGGGAGGAATTGAAAGGAGAGATGAACAAAATTAAACCTCCAACATTTGATGGGGAGCATAAGA
>ML800578.1:126797-140179 GCA_009831015.1 Picea engelmannii
TATAGGCTGGTGAGCCAAGTTTTGTATAAGCTGTAGGCTTATGTGTTTTGTTAGGCCAGGGAGCCTAAGTGTTGAAGGCCAGGAGCCTGTTGATGTACTTGTATGTATGCAGGTCAATTAATAAAATATAAATACTGCCAGTGAAGACCAACCACGATGAACGAGTGATGGGGGATTGAGCGTCCACAGAGTGGGCAAGGGATCAGGGGCTGGAAGGTGGGAAAGGGGCTGAGTGAGGAGCCTAGGGGCTAAGCCTAGGGGGCTTAGGCCTAGAATAATATTTTAATATTATTCCTAAAAATCCATGTGCACATTCTTTTATCCTAAGTCCTTTTAGAAGGACCCGTGAGTTCCCAAGTGGTGGGAGGAAGGCATACGGACGGAATGCATGCAGTTCCCAGGGTGACAAGTGTCAACCCTGGTGCATGAAAATAAAAAAGAGGCAGCAAGCCATGAGGGGAGCTCATTCCATTCGACCCGATTTCCTGAGGGGAACAGTACGATCCAGTCTGCATGAAGCCCCATGTATGTCTGTTGCAGAGGGGAAGCCTATGTTTTGCATGGAAGATCCGTGTACACCCTCTGTTGGGAGCCATGGAGTCTATCTCTGTCTCTGAGATAACCTGTGAGTGTAATTCCCAGCTTGTGAGAAGCCAGTGAGGATTTCGGGAAGGAATCTTGTGGTTCGGGGAAGCCGAGTTAGCCTGTGTGTGAAGTCCCTGTTCCGAAATGATTGTTGTGAGATCATCTAGTGATTGATGAACCGATTTGGGGAAACCTGTGTCTGTGTTTCCTGTGGATTGTTGTGACCATGCAGTACTGGACTGCGTGAGGCTTGTTGGCCTGTGAGTGACTCCTCCAGGTGAGAGAGTGCACAGAGGGAGAAGAGAACTCCTGGAAGAAATCCCTGTAGCTGCCATAGAGCCCAGAGACTTCCGGTCCAGTCTGTACTTGTAACCCAAGGTAAGGGGGACTGGCAGTTGAAGGACTGTCTAGGTGACAGAGAAGGTGCACTCCCCTGGGGTGGAGCAGACATGTGGGGAATGAGGGTCTGTGGGCAGTGAGCGTGGGAGATTCCTGGGAGAGCTTTCTTCCTGGTGGTTGTGTATGTGCTATCTTCCCTGTAACCTCAGCCTAGCCTAGGATTCCTTGTCTTCGGGTGGAGCTCGGTCCCGGCTCGGGGGTGACCTACTGTTGAGCTGATGAATAGTGCGGTCTAAGGCTGGGAGGTTCGTGGAAGGCCTGCACTTGGTTGGTGAAATTCTACAGCCAATAAAAGATAAGTATTGAATTAGGCTTTAATTATGTTGAGCATGATTATGATGTTTAAGTATCATGTTTTCCTCTGTGTAAATAAATTAATGATGAATGCTATGGTTTGTTTAATTATAGCAGTACCCATATATTTTACTCTGGTTTTTTAAATGTGTTTAATTGTGTTAAATGCATTTGGTTGGTAAAACCCAGTATGAGTTCTGTAGATTCCATGTACAGAACGGTAACCGAGAGGTTTGGTAAAATACGGGTAGTGAATGGGTACACTACATATCCACCTGTCAAATCTTGCCAATCTCTTCCTAAGATGATTGAGTAATTTCTTATTGGCATATCAATTACTTGAATATTAAGGGTTGTCCTTATTTCAGGGTGTGCGCACAAAACCAAGGTCACATATTTGATTTCACCTATGGTCGTTTGTTGTAGACTATTATAAGAGAGCAGGCTTCTGGCATTTTCATTTGTACAAGACAAGCCTAGCTCTTCTGTAATAATATTTGACATTACACTTAGGCCCAAACCGCCATCAATGAGGAAACAATGGGTGATCTTATCCATAATCTTTACAGAAATATAAAAATGGGGAATTTTTTGTAGTGTATCTAAAGTTATGTACACCTACTTTATTTATAGACAAATCCTCTTCATTTACCTCTTTAGAGAAGCTGGCTACAATGAAAGATTCTCCTTCCATGAATTGTTTTATATGCCTCCGTTGTTCAGGGATGACAACCATGTCCAGATGGGTTGCATCTGCTTTGATGTTGGTTAACTGATTTAGAATATTATATTTGGAAGAGGGGATAGGGGAGGTAGTTCCTTGAATTCCAGGAACCTTAGGAACATGAACAATAGTAGTTGGTGAGGATGAGCTCGGGCTAGAAGAATTGCGAGGAGGATCATATTTGCCTTTGGGAGTGTAGGCTTTGTTCCTAGTATTAATGATCATGACATCTTATGGCTCTACAAAATCTAGGACAACGATGGTAGTTTATGGTATTTTACCAAATATTTTATCTCTGACACTCTTCTTTACCTCACATGTGGTTTCCTCATGGTGTTCCTCGCAAAATTTACACAAACTACGAGGCATGATATATTTAGGCTGAAAATTATTTTCATTTGGATTTCTAAAGGGGGGTGTAGAAGAGGATGAAGCTCCAGGGGTGAGAGGGGATACATTTCCCTTTCGCTCATATGATATCATATGATTATTCATGTCTTGTACAAGCTGTAAGAGGGTGTACATGTCTATCTGTTTAACTAATTCTCCCTGAGGAAGACCTGTTCTTTCAAGTTATTCTTCATACTCTAAACATGTATGTAGAGCGGAACATAGGTTATCAATGGCCTTTTCCTCAAGCCTATGATGGTAGGGGGAAGGTAATGCATTATAATAATGCATGAGAGAGGATTGGTTATGAGGTCGAATGAGTTCATGGATTTGATTGTACAACTTCTTGAAACGCAAGTTGAAGGATTTGATGGTTTCATAATCCTTATAAGAGATGTTATTTTACTCCCGTAACTGCTCCGTTGGGATTTTGGGTTTCCCATAGGTGGTTTTGAACCAATATACTAACTCCTCCCAAGTAGAAAAAATCTTAGGAGGAAGGTCAAAGAAATCAGATGTGGCCTTTCCTTCCAGGGAATTGGCAAATAAGCACATGCAAGTATCGTTGTCTCTGGCCCCTATATTGTGATGGGAATTATAAAATTCCACCATTTGTTCATTTGTAGTGACAATGTTATTCCCTGAAAACCTAGGAAGATGCTCTTTGAATTTAGGAAGTGCATGAGTAGAAGGTTCCATGTTTAGAGGAGAGGAAATATACCACAGTGTGGTTGTACAATCTTCTTCAAATTGAAAAATCCCATACTTTTTTATGACTTTTGTGGGGTTTGTGGTAGATTGGATAGGGACTTGGTGAATATATAAGCTACCAATCACTAACGAAGCTGAATACTGAGAGGAGGAAGCACTTCCAGTGCCACCAGAGCCACCACTAGATGCCATATTGTGGATGATAGGTAAGGGAGAGAAAGACGAGTTGGATGAATCAGACAAGGTTCTCCTTAGAGAACTTTGTTGGGTTGATAACACAATGTTCCTTCTTCCTATTTCAACAATAGGTTTAATTTAAGGTGAAAATCTTCTTCTTCTCCTAGAAACACGAGGGTCTAAGGACATGTAAAGAATGTTAAGGCTTGAAGGAAAACGAAGGTTACCACTGATTTCTAGGTTGTCTACGTCTAGCTTCCCAACGTTCTTGGGAACTTATGTGTTTTTCAATTGCTTCCCATGAACAATTAAGCTCATCTCGAGTATTAGCAATGTCTAAAATGGTGTTAAGCAAATTTAAAGCAATTTTGGTATGATCTTGAAGACCGGGCTCAATATTAGGCTGCCTTGCAATAGGTACAGTCATTAAGAAACAAAACAATAAAATAATCAATATCAGAAAAATAGATGTATTTGATGATAATCAAGCATAAAAATCAACCAAAGAGATATTGAAGATCTCCCCAGTATGGTCGCCAAATAAATGTTGAGGAAAATATATGAAATGATCTTATTCAAGCATTTTCATATCTTATTTGTCTAAAGCAAGATATACAGGAATATATCCCTATGTTTATAGACATCAAAAATTGTTTGCTAATCCACAAGTATTAGTGACAAGTTCTTAGGTTGATTTTTTTATAAATGAAATTTTGCTTAAAAATTCAATATTTATGTAATTTTCTGAATATAACAGATGCAGAAATAAATGTAGAGACAGAAGGAAAAATACCAAGTCAATAATCAACACATATGAGACATAAAGAAATCGTTTATTCCATTCCAATTTATCAAAACTCGTTCCCTTTACAAAATTCCCTGAGGAATTCGGACTAAAGTCAAACTTAGATGTCCCCGATGAAAACCATACAAAAGGACTTCAGAAAGAAAGTAAAAAACAGAACTTTAAAAGTTGGATCAGCTTGCCATGCATTGTTTCCCAGTTGACTCTACACAATAGCCTTTATCAGTCATGAAATTTAATTCACAAACATACAAGTCTACACAGAATATCAAAGATAAATCAACACCTCTGAAAAACAAGTGTCTGAATGATGTAATTCAGCCCTGAATCTTGTTGTCTACAATAAGACCCTACTATCATAAAAGGGAATTAGGCCTTCAATGAATTAAATAATGAATGAAAACTGAATTATCTCAATAAAACTTAAAGATCAAACCTTAGTATGTTTCTCCTTCTATTCTCCTCTTGTTCCTCCTTTTCCTTTTGCCTTTAAGAAATAAGAATTAGTTGAAGTAGTTAAAATACCTCTTTAGTTAAGTTAACTAAAACTCAACCAACTTTTTAGTCAAGGGGGAAAAGTAATAAAATCATAATAAGGGTTTTTAATAAATAATAACTAGTAGGTGGGACCCCTTGTGACTCCCTTTAGTTCTTTAACAAGCATAACACAACTAGTTAGTAAATGAAACACATCCCTCCTTGTGGCTCCCATCATTATTCTCATAATTTGACAATTAATATCAATGATAATTGAAATTATATCCAAAAATATATTATCCATATATCAAAAAAATAGTGTGTTTTCCAAAATTTCAGAAGTCAATTGTTCTCAACAATCAATAAATAAAAACACTTAAAACCCATATTTTCCACTCTAGGAGGGAATATTCCCCTTATTGCTACTGTCACCCTTTGATTTCTATGAATTTTCCTTAGTCTATGTGGAGCCTTTAGACCTAATTGCACTGATAACATTAGAGAAATCATATCTCAAATGCATGTCGGAGGACACAGATTTGGCAGAGTCATTTGAGGGAGAGGAGGAGGAAGCAATGACTTTTCCTTTATCAGGAGCATGGTGGGCCTTGGTTTTTAACTTTTTGCTTGCATGGGAAGAATGTACTGGTGAGTGGGCAGAGGAAGCTTGGACAATTTGATTAACATATGGAGGAGTAGGTAGAGACAAGTTAGGCCAGCCATGATGTTGGGAGATTGTTGGGTGGACAATCTCTTTCCATTCATCATTTTTAGGGACTTCAGGTTGTAATGAGACACTAGGGGGTATTGGGATACCGGGGATATGTGGGGCTTGTAAGGGAGGCCTTTATGGCCTAGGTTGGACCACTCATTGTCCAATCCATTTAAAAAATCCAACTTGAAATAGTTGGCTCAACTCTTGCGAGTCTGCATCAAAATGTATAGAAAACATTGGCCTTCTAGGGCTCCTGTTCCAATTTCCTCTTCCTATGTTACACTAGCCATGGCTACCTCTGCTGAAAAATCTCATTCATATATGCATTATTGACTAGAAAATAGTTTCTTCAACAACCATACATGACATCTCTTTAAAATGTGAAACAAAGTTTGGCTCAACAATACATCAGACTCGTGCAATCCAGTCCATACAAATCAATTAATACTTGTCAATGAGAAGGGGGTGAATAAGGGTTTTGGGATATGTGAGGGATTGTATTGAGAAAAAAGTGTTAAAATGAAGGGGGGTACATCATGGTTACTGCTCAACAAATCCTCAAACAATCAACTGTATCGGAAATCAAAAGAATACATCACTGTAAATAATCCATGTGACATCCTTTAACTATTATAATATAGAGTTTAACTTAACTATAATTAAATTTTAAGAACAAGGAGTGGATAGTGAAAATGGGAAGGCGAGTGGACTTGTAATGTGTGAAAATGTGAGAGAATGGTATGGAAAAAATGAATATTGTTCATAAAAAAAAATCAAGTAATCCATAAAAACAACTCTGTATTCAATGCAAAAGATACCAATACCAATTAAACAATTACTGTGTGCCAAAATATATCGCTTTCCTATATTCAATTTGTAATCATACTCATACTCACTATGAATTTCAACAGTCCTGTTAAGAGAATACTTGGTTTCTTTCATTTCCTTTCTTTTCATTTAAAAAAACATAAAAAAAAACACACACAACCACATTTCTCCATCTCTATCCATCATATATCACTATAAAATATCAAACACTATCCATAATTCACAATTGACCAAATAAAACATATACATAGGTCTCTTTTCCAAATTGAACAGACTTCTAATACTTTCCCGATTTCATTCCCTTTTCATTATATTAACCAATAAAACTTTCAATGCAACCATGATTCAAAACCCGAGCTTCAACATTGGTGATGCAATTAATTAAAACATACATGATGTCTCCATAATCGACACATAGTGAAACAACGAAACCACAGTCAATAATTTCCACAATTTTTCCATGATCTCGATCAGGACTAATGAAACACGCATAGCCGCCAACTTGCAATTGAAACCATGCTGTAAGAACATAGCGATCCAAAGCATAACTAAAAAGAGGTATCCCTCTGACTGTACATTATCACTGATTCCCAATCAACCAATTTAATCAAAAAAGGAGGTAGGTTTTTGATGCAACTCTGATAATGAAAAGGAGAAAACCCCTTGAATGTATATCATTTATCATCCCCTATCACAACTTTCCAATCAACTTAATCAAACAAATACAAGATGGTACTCAACACAACTTTCATGATACCCAACCAATCTAAGATAATCACAAGATGCCCATCAAGAGTAAGAATGGTTGGGGATGATTAAAATTGGGCTCTGTAAACATGAATAGAAAAAAGCCATCAAGATTTCGCTTGTTCATCAATAGTATAGAGGGACTGGAGGTCAAAACTATCAACCAATGGGTAGAGACCCTATGATACAAGAACGATAGAACCACAGGGTTCCTTATAACTCCCAGCCTGTGCAATGGCACAATAGTTCAATGACGGGTAGTGTAGGAAACGATGCATAGGAGACGTGAATATTCATTGGAAAATAACAAGTACCCCAGAGCATACAAAGGTATAACCTCCATGCATTTCTCATGAGCCAAATCAATTTATAAGAATGCCAGTTGGAATGCAGACCCGAGGCATAATTTATATTACCAACAATCATAAATCATACATCTTGGCATAATGGCCACCCTGTAACCAACTTCTGAGATAAGTTGATGCCAACACCACAAAAACAATCCCACGATCAGGTGAGTAAACCCACGACCATGTCTCTGAAAAAGACACAGTGACCAAAGGAAGTCTGAAAAAATACACAACAACCCAATAACATCCCGAATACAACTGGACATGGTTACCCTCATATCTGTGAGGAAGCGGCTAGTAAGGATAAACAAAGAGAAACCCTCCAACAAAAAATAGAGTGATAATACCCATATACACTTAAAACAATAGAGAGCCATCACGGTTTCACACAGAACAACCAATGAATGCATAACTTAACCAACCAATTCCTTTACTTGCAAAATGAATAACCACATAGTCATTCGAGAAAGAAGACCCACACATCCACATAGTTTCCAATCTTAGGAAGACACAAACCAACGCATCACTAATCCATCATTCATTCATACACCGAGAAAAATTCATGGATGGGTGAAAAGAACCATACTTGTAACCAATAGCTTTAAAAAGAGCGAGTTGGCCGAGCACTTCCTTCCCAGGCTTGAATCTCGGAGCTTAAACACTAGCAAAATGAAATGAAACAATAACCATACTAGGGTGATAGCCTGATGGGGGAAGTATGGAGTGACGTGCATTTACTGCATGTCACTTCCATCTTCCTCTTCATTCAATTTCGAAGTACATGATAGCCAACAGTCACTAATACCATTAACCATGCCATTAATTCCAAACCATTGAAACTTGTGATCACATTGCTTGCCAAATGCACCACACACAAATTCATATTAACCATTGCCAACTTCCATACTATTCCATATATCAAATGCATCCAATATAACTCAAATAAAATTTGCATAGCCACTAACCATTACTAGTTAGGATTAACACTAACTTGTTCTCATTTAAATTGTACATAACTTCTAACATAGTATAGTATATGCACTTTCTTTGGAACTTTTTTATAAGTTTCTTTCCCATTTCTTTTGTTTTATGTTGTTACTAACATATGTATTGTGTAGGTGTAGCCAGGTAATAAATCATGGTGACATGATCAAATATAAAAACTGCAAATATAGGCTAATCATAACATGAAATTAAAGCTTTGAATAATAGAACCTCCCATAAATGCACCATCCACCTGTCATCATGTCAAAAACAAAACCAAGACTGCATCATCAACCATATAAGACCATGTAAGAAACATTCGAAACAACAACATAAAATGTGTGATATGGCTATCTCCAAGCCTCCAGTCTACAAGGGGGTCCCACCTACTAGTATTATATTTTATTGGCATAATTTAAATAATAGGCTTTAGCAATACTTTGGGGGTGAAATTCCTCATTGCGATTTTTATCATCAACACAAGCCTCTCTCTGCAACTCTATGTATCCACTCAGACATGGACTTCCTCTCTCATTATCGGGTTATTCTCTTACTCTCATCTCTCTGTGTCAATAACCAATGAATGAACAAAACAACATATAATAGGACATATCAACAGTCGTGAGCGAACTCATATTCTACTCGACCCATTATATATTTATACATCGATTCTAGGGATTAAAGCCCTATTTTTATTATCCCAAAAACCCAATTACAACTCAGTCTAATTCATGACAACTCGTGTTGACTTGTTGTTAAAGCTTTATTTTCCATCTTTTATTTCTACATGCTTCTTTTTCACTCCTGACTATTGTTCTTCCTCCTTTTTCGTGTCTTTCTTCTTTTAGAATGCCAAAATGTTCTCCTTCCTTTTTGGACTATTGTATTATTTTAATTTATTCTTTTCTTTATTCTCTACTAACTATGTTCTTACTGTGCACTTTTGATCTTGTACGTGCGTTTACTACTCATTCCACTCCTGCCTTGTCTCCTTTCTTCTGTTGTTGCACATATTCTCCATACATAGGATTTTTCTAAAAACTAAATCCAAAACTCTTGTCCAACAGGTCCCCAACACTCACTTGTGGCTT
Source organism: Picea engelmannii (assembly GCA_009831015.1). Classification (NCBI taxonomy): domain Eukaryota; kingdom Viridiplantae; phylum Streptophyta; class Pinopsida; order Pinales; family Pinaceae; genus Picea; species Picea engelmannii. The sequence goes on from ML800578.1 coordinate 136,075, forward strand.
GTCCCGAGCCACTCAGGCCTGTTTTTTTCTCCTCCATGATTTTATGAACCTTTGGGAGGCATCCTTTGCTATTGCAACATACTTTTTTACTTCTTCCTTTGTTCCCAAAATTTTCTCAATAATCTACACAGTCAGGGTCATGAACTTCTCTTCTGTGTTGTGCACTACTTTCTTCACTTTACCCTATGTAGTTTCAAGTTCTCCTATCACCCTTAGTGCTTCATGTTGAAATGGTCCTAATCACTGTTGAGGGATCTTTTGTTGGTCCCAGATATTTTTTATTTCCTAGTATGACTACCTATGTGCCAAAATGGTCATCATTCGTTCAACTGACAATAGTGTTTATGTTATTCGAATCCTTTTGTACCCTTTCCTGCATATCCCTCAATATGGATTCCACAACCTTCATTTTTGGATCTTCTACGAGCTTGGTCTATTTATGTGCACTTTCCTCATAGAGCTTTGCAATCCTCGTCAAGCTTCTTTGTTGGAAGGTTTACAGTTGGGAGTAAGATTGTCATTGATGGCAAGAACAGTGATGGCAAAGATCAGCATGATAAGCAGCGCAGTGATAATGGAAGAGTAAACTCCATTTTAGAAGTTGAAGTGTCGAAACACTTCACCACCGAAGTGGTGAAATCGTGAAGTGGGGAAATCGCGAAGTGGAGTTGAAGCGTCGAAACACTTCACCACAGAAGTGGAGAAATGCGAAATGGAGAAATGATACTAGCCATTGGATCAAGGTGTGATCTGGGTCATCAGATCTAGGAGGTGAATATGGCAGACCACGTCAAAAAGGACAGTCATGGACTGTTGGATCAAGAGGACGCATGGTGAAAGATCAGAGCTAGTTAAAGACTCCATTTTGGAATTTCACGAATCGCAACTTGAAGTGACGAGAATATCCATCTAAGGATCAACTAGATGCGAGATCAAAAAAATATCAGGACCATCAGATCACCAAGAACGAGGATCGTTGATTTGATCTCCATCTCGGAGTCTCGCCTATCGCGACTTGGAGTGATGAGAATCTCCATCTAAGGATCAACGAGATGCGAGATCACGAAAAGATCAGGACTGTCAGATCACCAAGAACGAGGACCGTTGATCTGAGCTCCATCTCGGAGTCTTGCATATTGTGACTTGGAGTGATGAGAATCTCCATCTAAGGAACAACGAGATGTGAGATCACGAAAATATCAGGACCGTCGGATCACCAAGAAAGTGGACCATTGATCTGAGCTCCATCTCGAAGCTTCGCCTATCACGACTTGGAGTGACGAGAACCTCCATCTTAGGAACAACGATATGAAAAATCACGATTTAATCGCAGCCGTCAGATCAAGGTGTGATTTGGACCGTTGATTTGTCTCTATTTCGGAGTTTCACGAATCGCGACTTGGAGAGGCAAGAAACATAACCACAAGAACGTCGAAATTGCGATATGATCTAAGATGTTGAATCAAGATCAGATCTGAACCGTCGAATCATAGGACAAGTGGCAAGCGATTGGAATTTCCCTGACTTGGAGTCAACAGAGCATGGTGTGGAAACTCACGAAATATGAAGCGCCTTTTGGCATAGCCTATGGTCACCACCGGTGGTCATGAGAAGGGAAGGAGTTAGTTCAGATAAGCTCCATTTTGGGGTTTCTAGGATCGCAACTTGGAGAGTCGAGATGCCTCATCTCCAGATTCACAAAATGCGAAATCACAAAAGCACTTTATGCATAAGCGCGTGGTCACAGCCATTGGGCACATCGATGGAAGATGGAGAAAGAAGCTAGAGGTGCTAAGCTTCACCATATGAATGTTGAAATACCGAAAAGGTGAAATGTTGTTGTAACCAGTGGTCACCCCCTGTGGTCACATAGAGGAGGGAACTAGAGAAGCCAAGCTCCTTTTTGGAGCTCGCAACATGAAGAGTCAATATGCCTCATCGCAGAATCTATGAATTGTGAAAGTGCGAAACGCATGAATCACAACAATATCCTTCAGAGATAATCCAACGGTGCAGATGAAACTGAAGGAGATCGGAGGGATACTATTGCACGTCACAGTGTAACTGCCAGAAACTAATGATGGTTTCTGCCAGAGGACTCAAAGACACTTCGAGGTGATTGACAGAGAATATGAAGAGTCTCTGTGAATCTTCAAGAGGGATGAAGATGCTCGTGGAGGCGATTGACAGCTGGATGAGCATTGAAGCCTATAATTGGAACAGAGAAGGTGAGATCGACTGTCACAGAGAAGACAAAGAGTCTCAACTGCCAGAGAGGCTGAGGAATCTCAGCATAACATACAGTGATGTTGAACGAGTGAAAAATGGCCAGAGAAGCTAAAGAGTCATGATGATGATCAGACAGAGCACTCGAGTTGTGGAGGATATCGGCGCGGTGTGAGTATGCAGAGGTATTACGCACATTGCATGCACAAGGTGCACAAAATCTATATATACATAGTACAGAGAAGAGATGCGATTGTTGTTGCTATTGGTGTAGCTGTGATTGTCGTTGTTGAAGGTGATTCATGTGTGAAGAAGGAGGAGAGTGCAGCAGCTGAATTGAACAGAAGAGGAATTATGCAGTGAATGAACATGGCACACAGAGAATAAAGAGAAGAAGAAAAGATAGCGCAAGTCATGTGTGCAGGAAGACAGTGAGGAAGACAGAGCAACGAAATGAAGCAAAACAGTGATGAGTCTGGTAAGCCACTGTTGAACATTATATCACTGTAATAAGTTTTAGTAGCAAAGATTTATATTTCAAGGTGGTAGGGAGGTTCTAGGAAGGACTGTTGTCCTCAGAGGTTCAAGTGGGTGCTTGAACACAGGGAGTTATAGCTTCCTTCTAGTTTGTGCTAGAGAAACCAGGGAGTTGGTGCTTCCTTCTAGTTGGTGCTAGAGAAACCAGGGAGTTGTAGCTTCCTTCTAGTGGGTGCTAGAGAAAACAGAGAGTTGGTGCTCTCAGCATGTTGCAGCTTGAAAAAACAGAGGTTGTAGTCTCATTATGAGTTGGTGCTCATATGTATGATAATGTAAAGAATGTAACTATTACTTATCATATAAAGAAAAAGAGGTTTTTACCCTGTATGGGTTTCCTCGAGATATATTTGTCTCTATGTTTCTCATATATGTGACTGATGCTGAATGTGCCATTGTTTATTTCAGCGATCATCATTCAGTGTTTCTTCAAAGAGTTTAAAAGAAGCATAATTGATTAAGCACGGTAACAACTGATTCACCCCCCCCCCTCTCAGTTGTCCAACAATTGGTATCAGAGCCAACCCCCTTTTTATCTAAGGGTAGATCCTAGAGCTTAAACATGACAAGCCATGAAGGGACTTTAGTCACTAGGCCTCCTCTATTTGATGGAACGAATTTTTCTTTCTGGAAGGTTAGAATGAGAACATACCTAATGGCCTTAGGAGATGATTTTTGGGATGTAGTAGAGACTAGATACATAAATCTTGTTGTGTTAGCTTCCAAGGATGATAAGTTAGAATTTAGCTTTAATGCTAAGGGAATGAATGCTATCTTGAATGGACTTGCAGAAGCTGAGTTTGTGAAGGTGATGCATCTTCAAACTGCTAAAGAAATGTGGGACAAACTCATTAACAGTTATGAAGGTAATGAGAAGGTGAAAGATGCCAAGCTTCAAACCTACAAAGTACAGTTTGAAAAGCTACATATGAAAGAATATGAAACCATTGGGAAGTATTTTCTAAGAGTTGAATAACTAGTAAATGCATTGAAAGCACTCGGTGAAAAAATTGAGGAACCCTCTTTAGTTCATAAAATTTTGAGATCTCTGCCAGATAGGTTCAACCCAAAGGTCTTAGCTATAGAAGAACTTAATGATATAAAGACTTTGTCTTTTGATCAACTTCTAGGAACATTGAATGCATATGAAATGAGGATAGTTATAGATAAAACCACCTCTAGAGAAACATCATTTAAAGCAAATAAGAATGAGGATTGTGAGCCTGATGAAATTGAAGAAAAATTCGTGAGAAGATTAAAGAAAGGATCAGGCAAGTACCAAGGTAAGATGCCCTTCAAATGTTTCAACTGTGGTAAGATAGGTCATTTTGAAAATAAATGTCCA
>ML800578.1:150453-177486 GCA_009831015.1 Picea engelmannii
GGCGTTTTTGAGATCCAGATCTAGTCCGTTTGGAGGGGTTACACTTCAGATCTGACCCTGAGACTTTACCTAGTGACTTGCAGTGTCCCAATCTATATTTCTGGAGAGTTTCATAGCATTTGGAGGCCTCCTTCAGCAGGGCCAAATTATCTAGGGCTTCAGTCATCTAGTGGAGCACACCATTCAATGGGGGATTTCAGATCTACAGAGATTGAGAGGGATCTTGGAGATTTGGTCACCTGGGTTGTTCTTACCATCACCCGATCTATCAGTTGGCATATTTATTATGGTGATTGGACACTTTTGGGAGTAGGGCCTAATTATCTAGGGTTTCAGTCATCAAGTGGGGCACACCATTCAGTGGGGATTTCAGATCTACAGAGATTGAGAGGGATCTTGGAGATTCGGTCACCTGGGTTGTTCTTACCATCACCCGATCTATCAGTTGGCATATTTATTAGGGAGATTGGACACTTTTGGCAGCAGGGCCGAGTTATTGAAGGTTTCAGCCTTTTATTGGAGCATGGCATTCTTTAGCTGAAGAGTTTGGCATTCAGATCTGCTTGTATTGATCTTCGTTTCTCATTCAGCCTTTGGAGGAATCTTTTGTATTAGCGGGAGCATTTTTTAGCAACTCTTATCTATTGTCTATCTTCTTGGCCATCTGTTGAGCATTCCAGATCGACATCTTCATTGTAGCAGGTTTATCTATTTTATGAATAAAGAAGAATTGAGATGTTTTGGCTTGTCTATCTTATTGCATATGGTTGAGGTATGTTCCATGGTTATCTCTTTCTGTTATTTGCTGCATACACACATATAAACACATCTAAAAGGTATATCAACAAAGTGTTTGATGAAATACCTCACTCAGAAAAAGTTTTAAAAAGACACCAAAATAGTGATGATCCTTGCATAATGGCTTGGGATCATTACAGGAAACTTGTGAAATATGAAGCGCCTTTTGGCACAACCTATGGTCACCACAGGTGGTCACGAGAAGGGAAGGATTCAGTTCAAATAAGATCCATTTAAGGGTTTTGAGGATCACAACTTGGAGAGTCAAGATGCCTCATCTCCAGATTCATGAAATGCGAAATCGCAAAAGTGATTTATGCATAAGCACGTGGTCACAACCATTAGGCACATCGATGGAAGATAGAGGAAGAAGCTAGAGGTGCTAAGCTTCACCATACAAATGCCAAAATACCAAAAAGGTGAAATGTCGCTATAACCGATGGTCACCGCCTGTGGTCACATAGAGGAGGGAGTTAGAGAAACCAAGCTCCTTTTCGGAGCTCGTGACATGAAGAGTCAAGATGCCTCATCGCATAATATCCGAATTGCGAAAGTGTGAAATGCATGAATCACGACAATATCCTTTAGAGCTAATCCAAGGGTGCAGATGAAACTAAAGAAGATCGAAGGGCTACTATTGCACGTCACAGTGTAACTCCCAGAAACCACTAATGGTTTCTGCCAAAGGACTCGAAGACACTTCAGGGTGATTGACAGAGAAGATGAAGAGTCTCTGGGAATATTCAAGAGGGATGAATATGCTCGTGGAGGCGATTGATAGCTGGATGAGCATTGAAGCCTGTAACTGGAACAGAGAAGGTGAGATCGACTGTCACAGAAAAGACGAAGAGTCTCAACTACCAGAGAGGATGAGGAATCTCAACATAACATACAGTGATGTTGAACAAGTGAAAAACGGCCAAAGAAGCTAAAGAGTCACGATGATGATCAGACAGAGCACTCGAGTTGTGGAGGATATCGGCACAGTGTGAGTATGCAGAGGTATTGCACGCATTGCATGCACAAGGTGCACAAAATCTATATATACATAGTACAGAGAAGAGATGTGGTTGTTGTTGCTGTTGGTGTAGCTGTGATTGTCATTGTTGAAGGTGATTCATGTGTGAAGAAGGAGGAGAGTGCAGCAGTTGAATTGAATAGAAGAGGAATTGTGTAGTGAATGGACACGGCGCACAGAGAAAAAAGAGAAGAACAATAGACAATGCAAGTCATGTGTGCAGGAAGGCAGTGAGGTAGACAGAGAAACGAAATGCAACAAAATAGTGATGAGTCTGGTAAGCCATTGTTGAACATTATATCACTGTAATAAGTTTAAGTAGCAAAGATTTATATTTCAGGGTGGTAGGGAGGTTCTAGGGAGGACTTTTTTCCTCAGAGGTTCAAGTGGGTGCTTGAACACAGGGAGTTGTAGCTTCCTTCTAGTTGGTGCTAGAGAAACTAGGGAGTTGGTGCTAGAGAAACTAGGGAGTTGTAGCTTCCTTCTAGTAGGTGCTAGAGAAAACAGAGAGTTGGTGCTCTCAGAAAGTTGCAGCTTGAAAAAATAGAGGTTGTAGTCTCATTATGAGTTGGTGCTTATATGTATGATAATGTAAATAATGTAACTATTACTTATCATATAAAGAAAAAAAGGTTTTTACCCTGCATGGGTTTCCTCGAGATATATTTGTCTCTATGTTTCTCATATATGTGACTGATGTTGAATGTGCCATTGTTTATTTCAGTGATCGTCATTTAGTGTTTTTGCAAAGAGTTTAAAATAAGCATAATTGTTTAAGCACGGTAACAACTGATTCACTCCCACCCCTCTCAGTTGTCCAACATTCTTGATATTTTCTACTACTGCCATCATTGTTCTCTCTCTTCCTTTCCTTTATTCTGGTGGTGTTCTTGAAACTGTGCATGATTGCAAGTATTCAATTCTTTTGTGGGAGTATTTGATGACTTCTTCGATTCTGGAGACATGTTCTTCCATTGTGACCTCTACTACTAATGGTACTTCTAGAATTTCCTTATAAAACTTTTCGACGAACGCTTGTGTCTTTTGCACCATTTTATCGGCTTCATCCTTGTTTTTTACTATTGTCTCGACCCTTTCCTCAACCTCATTATTATCCTTCATCGCTATTTCCACTTTTCCTTCCACTTCGCTCTTTTCATGTAGGATAGTTTCATATTGTTGTTTCATTTGAGCCCTCTCTTCTGTCACTTTGTTCAATTATGTTCTTGCTAAATATGCAAGGAGCTTTATATAATTCATAATACCTACCTGGAAATTTTTTAGTACAAGTATAGGAATCCATGACACCAGTATGTCCAAATGACTTAGTTTTTTCATTTGTTCTTGCAGTTCTGGTGTCGGGAAATCAACTACATATGTCTTTATTTTTAATGCTCTGTGCCCAACTGCTAACTAGGACATGAATGGAGTACCAACCTCTACTTCCTCAACCAGGCTCATGGACGGTCCCGCACCCGAGCCTTTCACTATATTCATGGTCTCCAATAGTTGTTGTATTGTTACCAATTGGTCCTACACCTTCTGGTGTTTTTATTCTTGTTTCCTCGTAGCTTCGTCAATTACCTACTCTGCAACATCACATACTTGGTAGTTGATTCTGTCCATGTCGTCATATTCCAAATTATAGACAGGGGGTACCTTGTGTTCTTTCATCTTTTTGCACATGTTAGCACTTGGTAAATTGTTTGGCTGAAGGGAAATGAACTACCAAGGTAGCCTACAAACCAAATTTAGGACTGGAAACTAGCCTTTCCAATCTAGAGAGAGATATCTTTGAGACCTTGTCTCTAATAGATAATAACTTTCGATTGATGGATAGATTTATATGTTTGAAAAAGTGTTTTTGGTTTCGCTGGAAAGGAAATACAGAAATTTGGCTATAAAGTCAACCCTCTGAAAATGAGAGAAATCAATGACTGGTAAGGGAATCTTTGAGAGGACAAAGGATAAATAAGAAATGGTCTTTTAGTTTTAATGTCGTTGTGTATGGAAAAAGAAAGGAGGACATAAAGAAAATCATAGCACCATTAAAGATGAATTCTAACTTACTTAGAATAAAAACACAGAGTTTAAATGGTTGAGTCTAAAGCACCGCACGATGAATTTTAAACTCCTTAAATATTTTCAATTTAAACAAAGGGAACATACATGAATTTGCAGGAAATAAGAAGTACATATAAAGATAGGATCACAATACATCAAACCACCACCATTAGAATATTTTCATCAAAGCTTCAGGGCCTATGCATTATTATTTCCATCAGATTCAAAGATTACATTCAAGAGTCATGTGTCTACACTACTTTTCCAACTCGGCTTACATAGAAAAGATACAATATATAGAAAACTCACGCCCTCTTGGGTTGTTATGCCTCGAACTACTTTCCCCTAGAATCTCAGAGTCGGTTACTTCCCTCCCAGACAACATTTTCAATAGAGTTCACCAAAAATAGAAACCCAACCACACCCAATCATAACATAATTGACACATTTGTATCAATCGTTCGGTCATGAGTAAGATTCGATCATTAGGTTGTGATAAATCAGTGTTTTCTTTCACAGGGTTCTTGATTAATCTAGCGCATAGTTGAAAATTCTTCCACCTTTGTATAATGGGCTTTGGTTTCCACTGCGTGATCAATGGATGTATCATGCACGTGGTGAGTTGGTGTAGCAGACGTCTGTTTGCGGTCGCTTGTGCAACTATAGGTGGTAGAAATGGTTGGGAGACCATGCATCTCTTCTAAAACTAGCATGCATTTCATTTATACCTGCCCTCCTCAATAGGTAAGTTTACAACATCTGTGCGATGAATATTCATTGTGCAGGTTCCGTGTTAGAATTCTTGTTATCAGAAGGAAACATGATATGTGCGGAGAAATATTCCATGCCATGATAAAAAAGGACAAAATGGGGATATATTACTCATGCCCCCAGCCTCACCTACAACCTTAAAACTCTGATTTTTTTTCTAAGAGACCAGTTTTGTTTTCTCAGATTCTTCACCTATCTCCACAAGATCGTGTTTCCTTTCATTTTTTCTTGAGCACTGGTGAGAGTTGTGCAGTCGTTATCCATGGTCAGTCTGCATTCCTTGAAATGATATGTGGTTATTTCTTCTGACACCCTTTGTTCCTCTTGTAGATGGATAATTATGTCTTGTGCCTCTATGACATGTCTTTTGAGCCAATTTACATTCCCTACTCGAATCTATGACACTGATGTTTCAATAGTCCATTCTGCCAGCTGTCTTCTTAATTCTCTATTTTCTTGATACAGTTCAGTGATAGAGAGTTGTGCTTGATTCAACTCCTATGAAAAATCCTAATAATTCATGTTTTCATCACCTGACTTCCACCGCCTTTCACCAATTCCCTTTCTTGTACCTTTAACAATCTCTATCCAAACGACGCACATGAGTAATATCTTGGCAACATACTGGGTGTTCGGTTCACTAGGAGGTTGGATCTCCTCAGTCTTATTAGTCAACCTTTGCCTGCCTCTTTTCCGGGGTGCTAGCTGGTGGGATGACGAGTCTTCTATTTCCTTTCCCTTTCCTTTTCCTCTAGAATATTCCTTTTTCTCCCCTATGCTATGAAATGTTGTTTCCCTCACAGATAGAGGAATGTATCCTTTGGGGTCTATGGGGATGTCAACTAAAATTAGAAATGAATCATAGTCTTTGTTCAAACATGTCAATTATTCGACCACTAACATTTTGATTAATGAAAAATGAGATAAATTATTCCTCGTTTGGTCAGCCTTGGCATGGATGTTGTTTGCCATCTTTTCCAAGCTTCGATAAAAGAAGAAAGGTAGATTCAAAGGTTTTTTCACTGTGAAATGCATCAACAACCTGATGTGATATGGGTACACCTTGTCAAACCTTCCTTCATAGATGAAATATCTTCTAATTACCTTTATAATCTTTTGGAAAGGATCCTGGAGGTACTGGCTTGAAATTCTGGCTCTAATTTTCCTATTTAGACAATCGGGCTTGATGAAGTCGTTATCGCACAAACTTTCTAAGGGAATTCCTTTAAACCATCTTTCTCCACATGGAGGGATATTAGGCGCAGCTGTCAGAGTTTCCTCTGTCACTTGGAAGGTAACTCTCGCAATGGTCGCGCTGACCCAAGTAAAGTTAACGGAGAACTGCTCAGCCAAATTCACATTATACCCTTTGATCTTTTCACAGAAGCGCATACATCCGATGTGTTCAAAAGATGTCCTGATTGTCAGGTCTTCATTTATTAATTCCAGTTCTTGAGGCTCAAAAATAACGACCCTTCCACTTCTTTCCTTCTTTCTTATGCTTTGGGACATTGCCATTATACTAGTATATATTTCTCTCACGTGTGTGGTAATGAACTATAACGCCCTCTCTGTGCAACGAATAAGAATGACAGACTTCACAGAGACTGCCAAAAAGGAAGTAACGAAATATTTGCATGACAAATGAAATCATCCATAGGAGTTCATGGTGCAATAGTAAGGAGTGAAGGAAAATTTTGGTGCAATGGGGAAACTCGGCGCGATCGAAAACAACAATGCGAGGATTAATGTTGTGGTAGGAAATCACGATGGAAAATTCTGGCTCAGTAGAAAAACACTGGGAGAATGTTTGCGAGACAGGGAATTTAGGTGCAGTGAGAAATTCAACACAACATGAGGAAATTCCAAAGAAGAAAGGGTGACCGTGTGAAGAAATAACTTCCAACATGCTAGTTTGCAGTGAACTCCAACAAACTTTAAACAATGACTGAAAATGATGAAGGAGACGCAACAACTCGAATCAACAGACTTACAATACGAACAATGGTAATTACATTTCACATAGTGAAGGCTTCCAAATATTTCATAAAAAACCATGGACAACGAACAAATCTAGAATGTAAAGGAGAGGCATGCAGGGTGACCAGTATTTATACTTGAATAGATAAGGAATGGAATCATGGAAGAGGACGATAAATCCATGGCGAAGAGAAGTTTGGAAGCAAGTTGAATATTTGTGCAGCAAACTCATGCGATGGGTACACTTTGAAGTGTGAAAAGTACAAATGATAAGAGAGACAAAGTACAAATGATAAGAGCATCGTGATTTTTTACCTTTCTGACTTCATGATTAGGTGATGATGTTCATTATATCTTTCGACATGGCCTTTATCCCAACAACTTTCCTCGATCTCTGGCACATACATCTCCCTTTTTTGATAGGACTTGATATTTAGGGAAATGGACCTTTACAAGTTGCACATGACTAATCATTATGACCTTTCCCGATTCCAAGGGATAGACCCACTACGTACTGATTTCAACCCATTTGTTATTCGGTCACTGACCTCACACACTTTGATGCACAAACTATGACTCATATAAGACTAACTATAACTGCAAGAATCATGGTGCTAACAGCTGGCTCCAATGGGGATGTTATCCTCCCAGTGAGGTGGCAAAGAACAACATACTAGGTGCTTGACCATTGGGTTTTATTTGGCTTAAAGACTCTAAAATGACGAAACAGACTCATCCTAGACCTCCTTGATATAGTGATCTAGATTTTATGAGAAGAAAAAAACGAATATAGATTATTAACAGATTCTTAACACAAAAGAATAGATATGCAGTAAAATTGGTTTTCTATTCAATAACGAAATAAGATGAAACTGTAAAATGCAGCGGAAACAAGCTTGCTAGAATGGCGGCGGCTTATCTCTGAGAAGAGATGTGACGACTGCACATATTCGTAAGAAGAATATTACAATGAGGCTCTGAAGGAATTTTTAAAATATACAAGAATTCCAAAATCCCTAGACATCCAAAAACCTAACCTTAGGAGATGAAGTGCCAAAAGTCATGTGGGCCACGTTTGGGTAAGTTAGTACATCAACTTCCTGGGGTCGTAACCTTTGCATACGATCTCTGTTTTAGGTGTGTGATGGACCATTGGAAAGGTATCATTGAGGAGATTAATGTTGGGGGAAAAATAATGCCTCCAACTATCATTGAGGAGATCTATCTTGAAAAACCTTCATTTAGGCCCTCGAAATGGCCCCGGAAGTTAAAACTGCTAAAAATAGTAAATTGCCAAAATTGTCAGAAAATTGTTTTGAGCCAGTTGGAAAAGGTGGGTGGCCACTGATATCCATATGGATAAATACTTTCTCCTTAGGAATAAATGGTATCCATTTTGTTGAGTTCCCCCATCAGATGACGAAATTTCTACTGAATTTGGCCCCGGATGAGCCACTTGCCTTGGTGCAGGAGTTGCCCTGCTTTGAGGACTTGATAATGTTGGATCCTTTGTTGTCGAGTTCCCTTGATCTATGTGTCCAAAATATGATCATTGGATGCCTATTGTATGTAGTCATGGTTGAGCTCTGTTGGTGTCAGTTGTTCTGCTACTTCTGAGGTGTCCAATAATGGTGGGAAATAAGGGCAAAGGAGATCCACATTGAACACTGGGTGCATGCCAAGGAAGGGAGGAATGTTGAGCTCAAAAGAATTATCCCCCATGGCCTTGGTGATAGTGTATGACCTATAATGGAGTGGGAGAATCTTTCGATGGGGTTCTATAAGGCGTTCTTTCTACAAGTGCAACCAAAATATTTTTCCCACTTTAAACTTATGTGGCACCCAATGTTGATCATGACATTGTTTGTACTTGTCATTGAAATTATGTAGGATATCCTAAACCTATTGGCGGATGTGATGGATCCGATCAATGAACTGGGTGACTTTGTTAGCTTTAGTTGGAGCAGGATATGATTTGGTCGAGGTGACTGCAAGGGGAAGTGCAACATCTATGGGACCCAATGGTTGGAATCCCAACCCCACATGAAAGGGGTTGTGGTTAGTTGAGCTATACAGGGCTCAGTTGTAGCTATGTTGGACATAAGGAAGGCTCTCATCCCATGTGTGAGGGTGATTTGGATTATACATGCGAAGGATATGCACAATCATTCGATTTACAACCTCAGTTTGGCCATCTATCTAGGGGTGGAAGGTTGTGGATTTGGTGAGCTTGGTGTCTAGCAGTGACCAGAGGCTCGACCAGAATGTGCTGAGAAATTGAATATCTTGATCTGAGACAATGGTTTGTGGGATTCCAAAATGTACCCAGACTCATTCAAAGAAGATCTTGGTAGTGGCCTCTGCTGTGATGCTCTTCTTGTAGGCAACCATAATCGCCATCTTAGAAAAGCGATCAACAAACACAAAAACACAGTCATTTCCCCGCTTGGTGGATGGGAGGCCCGACATGTAGTCCATTGATATGGATTCCCATGGCTTGTCAGGAGTACGAAGAGGGGTGTATAGGCCCTGTTTCTTAGTGGTCGGTTTGGCAATAGCGCAGACAGTGAAGGACCTGATATACCTGTTGACCTCCTATCGAAGTTTCAGCCAGTAGAAATGTTTTTGTAGCATCACCACTGTCTTTTCAACATCAAAGTGTCCTGCCACCCGACTGTAGTGGGCTTCCGAGATCAACATCTCTCACTCACTTGATGGAACAAATATATGGCCCAGACGACACAACAACCCATCCTGAAGATGGAAATTATCAACAATTATGTTTGCACCGAACATTTGGTAGGTGGTGGCGAAGTTAGGGTCTGTCTCATAGAGTTGGGGCCATCCAGATGTTTCATGGCTGCAAGAGTCTAGCACCGTTGTGAGTGCCATGACTGGTGGTCTACTGAGGCAATCAATAATGCGATTGGTGATTCCTGTTTTATACTTGATGTTGAGGTGGAATTGCTGCAAGTATGTGGACCACTTTTGATGGTGGTCATTCTATAATTTTCCCTATGTTTGCATGAACTATAGTGGTTTATGATCAGGTTGGATGATTGTCTCCTTTCCAAGAATGTAATGTATCCACTTGCGATAGGCTTGTACAATGGAGTACATTTCTTTGTTGTAAGTAGGGTACTTACAAACAATATCTGACAGTGTCTCACTATGATAGACCACAGGGCGGCCATGCTGAGTGAGAACGACACCCATAACATAATCTGAAGCATATGTCTCGATTTCAAAGGGATTTTGTAGGTCTGGTAGTGAAAGTACTGGGGTTGAGCACAAGCACTACTTCAAATCATCGAACGCTTGTTGTTGGGAATGACCCCACACAAATTTCTCCTTACCACCACCTCTGTTTATTTGGCTGAGGGCCCATGCAATATGGGAGAATTCCAACACAAACCTGTGGTAGAAATTGGTAAGGCCCAAGAATATCCGAAGCTTAGTGAGTGTTGTTGGGGCTGGCCAGTCACGGATGACTTGGATCTTAGCTGGATCCACATGTACGCCATGCTGATCAATGATGAGGCCCAAGAAGATCCGAAGCTTAGTGAGTGTTGTTGGGGCTATCTAGTCACAGATGACTTGGATCTTAGATGGATCCACATGTATGCCATGCTGATTAATGATGTTGAAGGAGCATTTTTCCAAGTTGGTGTATAGCTTGTGCTACCGTAGGGTGTGCAAAACCTGTTGAATATGCTGCAAGTGTCCGGCCCAAGTCTTTCTGTAAATTAGAATGTCATCCAGATACACCACTACAAATGTATTGGTGAATTTTCACAGGATATCATCCATCATCCTCATGAAAGTGGCTGGATCATTTGTCAAACCAAAGGGCATGACCAACCATTCAAAAAGGCCTTCCATTGACTTGAAGGAGGTATTCCATACATCTATCTGTTCTATCAGGACTTGGTGGTAGCCAGACTTCAGATCAATATTACTGAAGTATTTGGCTCCTGTGAGTTGATCAATGAGGTCATCGATTCAAGGAATTGGGTATCGGTTTCTGACTATTATTTTATTCAGAGCCTAGTAATCAATACAGAGTCACCAGGTTACATCTTTCTTCTGTACCAACACGATTGGGCTCTCGCAAGGTAATAAGATGGCATAGATGTGCCCCTTGTGGAGTAGTTCTTGGATCTGTCACTTGATCTCCTCATTCTCTAACAAAGAGTGGCGATAGACTAGCCCATTGGGCAGCGATGCGCCGAGGGTCAGATCGATGTGGTGCTTGACCTTGAAATGAAAAGGTATCCCTGTAGGTGAGGAAAAGATATCTGAGTATTCTTCCACAACCTTATCTACTTTCTTATGTTGTGTGGAGAGGTCGGCCGCAGAGACCCTGGATGTGGCTATGATCTTTCACTTATTCTGAGAGTGAATCATGAAGAAGACAAACTTCCCCATCTAAGAGATGACCTTCTTGCATTTCTTAGTAGATATCAAGGAAATAGCACTAGGTGGGACTGCCTCAGGTATCAAGTACAATTTCCTGTTCAAAGTAATAATAACACTATGAGGCCTAAACTCATATACATCATGATGTTTCCATAAATAAGGTTGGCCCAAAGTAACATCACAAACTTCAAGAGGAGAAACATCACATAATACCTCGTCTTTGAAGGGCTTGATGTTGTATGATAGTCGACACTGTTGGTTGACGTAGAGATCACTTCCTTGGTGGAGCCATCTAATGGTGTAGGGTTGTGGGTGTGGCATTGTTGGAAGGGTGAGTTGCTTGATGACCTCTACAGAGATGAGGTTCTTCTGGCTATTGCTATCAATGATGAAGTACAACAAGGTGCCTTTTACCCACATCTATGAATGGAAGAGGCACTCTCCTTCTTCTGGCTCATCTGGTTCACCAGGTTGGAGCTTGGTGGTAGCAACAATGGCACTGGGTTTCACGTCAATGATCCATCTTCCCCTTTCTAGTTTTGGTTCAGAGTCAGAATCCACATCTGATTTAGAGGCTTTCACTTCGACCACCAATGACTGCTTTGAGCAGTAGTCAACAATGTTATGCCAAAGGCTCTTATGGAAGTTGCACCACTTCTCAGTATCTTTCTTTGTCTTTCCGATGTCCTTCTTTGCTTGTGGCTTGGACTGGTTTTCCTGATACTGTCCATATTTTCTTTGTCCTTTATTCTATGGGTTGGGGCTTCCCTTTCCTGACTTTTGCTGTGAGGGGTTCCCAGGCCCAAATTGTCGAGTCTTTTGTTTGAGCTTCTGCTCGATTTTGACGGCATATCAATAGGCAGCACCCAAGGATGAGATGTCTAGAAATTCCATTTCGGTCTGGATGTATCTATGAAGAGCATCGTGATACTTGAGCACCATATGTTTCTCTGAATCTTTGGTACCCATATTGGTGCGCAAGGTATGGAAGATGTTTGTGAAATATGGCACTGCTTGGTTTCTTTCTTTCCGCAGTGTGGTCCATTTGGTATACATGTCATCATAACTTATGACAAGGTAGTATTGTTCCTTAATAGCATCCCTGAAGGATTCCAATGTGGCCATGACTGAAAATAATGAGGTTTCCTTAGTTTCCTTTTTCTCATAGAATTTTTTCCACCAATCTTTGACATGGGGAACGACTTTGAGGACTGCAAAAGTAATATTTTCTCTATTCGAAAAGTTATGGACAGAAAAATACCCTTCTAGTAGATTCAACCACTTGTCTACAACATATGTGTCTATCTGACCTTCAAATATAGGAATATAAAAGTTTATTTGTACCTTGAAGGGGGCGACTCCTCCGTTCGAAGAAGATACGTCGCCTATTGGTAGCCACCGAAGGATTTTCACAAAACTATCCATCATCTCGTTCCTCTGGTGAGTGAGGGATTCCTCAATCAACAGTTTGAAAGGATCTCATGTCTCGTCATCTTTATTTTATCCTTCCATGAGAGGTCACTTCGGCGTGCGAGAGCTTCTTTCCTCAAGAGAAACAAGATCGAGACCCAACTCTTTGTACTCTAACCTCGTTGGGGACATGCATTAAGACAACAAGGAGAAAACCGCTTTGATACCAATGATCCAAATTTTATGAGAAGAACGAAATGAATACAGATTATTTACAGGTTCTTAACAAAAAATAACAAAGATACAGTAAAATTGGTTTTCTATTCAATAATGAAATAAGCTGAAACTGTAAAATGTTGTAGAAACAAGCTTGTTGGAATGGTGGCGGCCTATCTCCGAGAAGAGATGTGATGGTTGGGCGCATTTGCAAGAAGAAGATTACAATGAGGCTTTGAAGGCCTTTTTAAAATAAAAAAGAATTCCAAAAACCATATACATCCAAAAACCTAAACCTAGGAGATGAAGCACCAAAAGTCATGTGGGCCCCGTTTGGGTAAGTTAGTACATCAACTTCTCGTGGTCGTAACTTTTGCATACGATCTCCATTTTAGGCGTGTGATATTCCGTTGGAAAGGTATCACCAAGGAGATTCATTTTGGGGGCTCAATCACGCCTGTGACTATCATTAAGGAGATCAATCCCAAAAAACCTTCATTTAGGCCCTCGAAATGGCCCCGAAAGTTAAAACTGCTAAAAATAGTAAATTGCCAAAATTGTCAGAAAACTATTTTGAGCCAGTTGGAAAAGGTGGGTGGCCACTGATATCCATATGGATCACATATATATGACCAGAATCGGCATAAAATTAGGGCCTCCACTTCAGGCTTCAATTTTCTACTGACTATTGACTTGAAATGATTTCTCTGAAAATAAAAATGGTTATTTACAATGACATGAAAAGAGTGAAAAAATTTGTTAAGAAAGATAATGTTTGAGAAACCTTCCATTCACAGGTCCCCCACCAGTGATATCTCCATTAATCTCTTGTAGAAAATATGCATTGTTCCTGTGGTACGGGGAAATCCTGAATGACCCCATCCAAATATGATCAAAATTCCCATGCCTCCCTCTATCTTCATTTCTCGCATCCTAATTTAGTACCAAATCATTCACCTTGAAATCTTCTTCTTTGGTGTGTCTGTCAAAAATTATTTTCATTTTGTCTTGGTGTAGCTGTGTTTTTTTGGAGACCTATTCTCTCATTTTCTTCACATGGACCAATTGGTTTATTCTCCTTTGAGTGTCATTTGGTTCAACTTCTTTCTCTTGCAACAGTCTCCTCACTAGCAATCCCAATGAGGTGGGAAAAAATGCCCTTGTACCATATACAATTTGGAAAGGTGATGTGTATATGCATATTTTATTGATGATTCTGTCAGCCCATAACACATAGATAATCTTTTTGTGCCAAGATTTCTTGTTGTCCTACAAAAGATTCTTAATAATCATGGTCAAACTTTTGTTAGATGACTCTGCAATCCATTACCCCGTGGGTAATATGCTATGGAATGGCCCAGAGTTATGTTATAATCGCTACATAATTTCTCCATATTCTTAGAATTGAATGTTGTTGCATTGTCAGTGATGAGCTTGACTAGATAACCAAATCTAGAAAAGATATTACTCTCTAAAAACTCAATGATGATTGTATCAATAGCTTGCCTTGTGGGGAGCACTTCGATCCATTTGGTGAAGTAGTTTGTTCCTATCAGTATCCAACTATGTTGAGCCAAAGATGACGAATGAATTTCTCCTATAAAATATAGACCCCATTGCATAAATGGTGCTTCAACAGATATAGGTTTAAAAGGTATGGGCTACCACTTTCTTTCCCTATCGAAGAACTAGCATTCATGGAAGCTGGAAACTTCCTTGTATACATCGAAAAAAAATACTGGGCTAATAGAATCTCACCCTCATTATTTTTTGCACAGTGGTCTTCCAATAATGATTCCCCCCATAGTCTCCTTTGTGAAACTCTTTAATATCCCTTTTCATTTCTTCCTCCAACAAACAATTTAGTAAGATCCCACCTAGATCCGTCTAATACACAAAATTCTCCAAAATGAAAAACTTAGATGCTTTCAACTTCAAAAATATGGCTTTGGTTTTTCTCAGTCTAGGAGGAGCTTGTAAATTTCTTAACACATAAATAATGTCAGCGTACCAAGGAGAATAAATGATTTTTTGAGATATCTGTGGGACTACTTCTTCTTGGGGATTTTTCGATAAATCAACAATAAAATTGATTCCCAAAACATCACAATTTGACTGCACCATTAATTTTGCGATCCCTTAACCCTTAATCATATTTGTAGGCTTGATTTTGAGGTCATACTCCAACATTACTGCGATCCATTTTCCCCTTATCCCTTCAGGATCAGGATGAGTCAAGATATCCTTGACATAATTGCTAAGCACATAAGAAATGATATGGGAATGCAATATATAAGTTATGAATTATTTAAGGGCCTTCACCAAGGCATATGCTTGTTTTTCCATGTTGTCATACCTTAGTGGGGAGTCTTTCAATGTCCCGTTGAAACAAGATATGGGATTTTCAAAGTTCTTCTCATCCTTTTGTAACAAAATGCCAACAATGGTGTGTTCTGAGGCAAAGGAAAATAAGATAAAATCCTTCACAAAATTCAAGTTGGATAACACTGGAGCTTCGGTCAATGCCACTTTAATATATTCAAATGGATTCCTAGCTTCAGGAGTCCATTTTATTTCATTGCCTTTCCTGATCATAGTTGTGATATGATTTATGATCTCAGCCAAGTTGGGAATGAACCTCCTCAGAAAATTTACCTTTCCTAGGAAAGACTGCACCTCTTTCTTGCTCCTGGGAGTGTCGATCTTCATAATTCCTTCCACTATGTTGGGGTCTATTTTTATACCTTCCTTTGAAATGATGTGTCCAATAAATTTTTCTTCTTGCATCCCAAATTTTGATTTTTTTGGATTTAACGAGATGCCAAACTTTCTACATTTCTGGAAAACCTTTCTTAGATGTTCGAGATGTTGATCAGCAGAATCTGAAAACGTAGTGATATCATCCAAATAAATCAAAATAAACTTATCCTTCTCATCAGAAAAGGCTATTTCAATGGCCCTTTTGAAAGTCTCTCCATCATTCATCAACCCAAAAGGAATTTTTCCATACATGAAAGCACCCTAAGGTATTGTAAAAGTTGTCTTCTCCTGGTCATTTGGGTGCACCATGATCTGGTTGTATCCAGAAAAAACGTCAGGCATCGACATCTTCTAAGATCCAACCACCTTATACATGATGTAATCCATCTTATGAAGTGGATAATTTTCCTTCAGAGACACCTTGTTTAGATTTCGAAAGACTACACACAATCTTATCTCACCACTTTTCTTCCTGACAAGAACAAGGTTAGACACCCACTTAGAAAATCTTAAGGACACAATAATATTGGCATCAAACAATTTCCTTACCTATTTTTCAATAAATGGAAACAAAAGAGGGTTGATTTGTCTCAACTTTTGCTTGAAAGGTTTCTGATCATCCTTGATGGGAATTACATGTTGAATTACCTTAGTGTCATAGACCTTCAAATCTTCATAACTCCATGCAAAGACATCAAGGAAGTCTTTCATAAGGATGATAAACCTTTGTTTGATTTCTGGACTGAGCGTTTTTGACATTCTTATGATCTTGGGATATTCTTGAGTTCCAATGTTGCAATCTTCTATATCCTCATCGTTCGCAGTGATTTTAGGATTTATGGCTACATCATTGTCATCAAAAATATTTTCCAATGGGACCAAGCCTTTGGGAATAATTTTATTTTTCAGCTGCACTATATCTCTAATAGCTATGTGATTCTGAAAAAGTCATTATTGTTGAACACAATTGCATCTTCATTTACTTCACAACAACATTCATCATCAATATTTACATTAGCAAATTCATAACTCTTTTGAAGGAATCGTTCCACTTGTTTGTCGTCTTCAAACACTTGCCAATATTTAATGTTATTGGGTATTGTTGGCCTATGTTTCACTTCAATTTCATACTTCTAATTTGGAAAAATTGGAATTTTGAAAACCAAAGCTGAAGTAGCCAGAGCATGTGCAATTTGATTCCCCCCCCTAGGAATCACTGACAAATTGTATTCTAAAAAAACTTCAAGGAGATCAGGCACTAAATTTCTATATGCTCTTAATCTAGGATGCTTGGACTGATATATACCCTTTACCTAGTTAATGATGAGCTCAGAATCCCCATGTACAACTATCCTTTTAGCACCCAATTCCTTTAGAGTCTTCAAACCCAAAATCAATGCCTCATATTCGACCATGTTATTGGTACAATCAAAAGTGAGATTGTAATAACAAAGTTTTGTACCCACCTTGGGAGGGTTAATCCACACACCAGCTCCAACTCCTTCCCTGCTAGAAGCTCCATCAAAACTCATATTCCACATTTCATCTTCTGCGTTGTTTTTCTGATCTGTAATTTCTTTTGTTCGATGCTCAGTTTTTTCTTTGACAGTCATGACAGTTTTTGGATTCCCCTCTTCAAAACTCAAGTTATTATAAAAAATAGAGGATCCAACTTCGATGTCAACAGAGTAAATAGGATAATTATTTGGTTGGGTTTTTCTACTCACCATGTACTTGAGCAACAATTCTCTGTACAATCTCCTTTCTTGGCCAAAAATAGGGATAGTAGCATACGACATGTCCATTTGAAAGGTTCCCTTTAATTTTGCAACCCAATATCTAGATAACAACATGAAAATTTTTGGAGGGATGTCGATAACCACCACGTCCATGACTAGATTTTTCGATGGGATTTGAGACAATGATATGACCAAATATTTGATTAAAACTAAGAATTTAACCTTCCTTGAGTCAAACGAGAAAATATATTTATAAGGTCTTGTAATTTCTAGGCCTAACTCATCCATGACCACCTTGGTAATGAGATTATTTGATGCGCCTAAATCTAACATGGCATTATGTAAGGTAATGTCATGGATTTTAAGGCTAACATAGAAATGAGGAACATCATCAACAATGCCACTCTCTTCCATGCGTGAGCCAAACAAGATGGCAGAGTCGTCATCTTGTACCTTCAAGGTGTCATGGGCTTCTTCCATCTTTATCATTTTAATGATATGATTTCTATATTCTCCATTCTTGATCAACTCATTAAACGGAACAAAGATTTTGATTTTAGCCATTTCGCTTTCCAAATTAAAATGAGACAGACCTTTTTCTACCTCTTTGATGATTGTTTCCTTTATTTCCTCAATTGATTTCTTTGGGGGTTCCTCCTTTGATTTTCCTTTCTACATTACATCCCTTATTGAATTATCTTTCTTTGGTTGACTTGAAGAAGGGGTATTTTTTCTGGAGTTCCCTTGTGGGATTCTCCTTCAGAATCTCTGCAGACACCCTTTTACTTATGAGGTTATACTACTTCTCAAACAGCATGATAGCATTGTGGTATCCTTTCTTAAATTATTTTGTTTCCGATGAAAACATATCGTCAGTCTCTTGCATAAATTTGTCATTCGAATCCATAATTTGATCATGCTCTCCTTTTGTTAAGAACACGTGTGTTTCTGTATTGTCGGAGCAATGCATATGGTCTTGGATTATTTGATAAAAATATTCATTTGCACAGTTTTTTTGGAAATGAAGTTTTATTTGTTGATCACCTTGATCTCTTTGGTCTCTTTTCCTGATCTGTCGAACTGGGGCTCTTCTAAAATTATGATTTCTATGCTGAAAATTGTTTTTCTCCCTGGTGGCAGGATTTTTCTCCATGAACATCCTTTCCATGATTCTTTCCATAGTATTCATGATCAAGTCAAATTTATCTTCTGATGATTGAGATGTAGAGGGTTTCACTTCCCCTTGGGCCTTCTTCCCACTTATTTCAATATTATGTTTGATCTTCCCTGATGCCATTAGATTTACTTCAACTTCAATCGTGTTGCTCATGAGTCATCATATCATCTGATGTATTAGATATTCTTTCTCTTAACAACCAAAAGAACCATTATATCAAAGATGGGAAGCTCTGGGAGGAGGTTTAACTTCTGTTGGAATTCAATTATAAACTTTCATGAATCTAGTTGAGAACTTTTGCACTGTTTCATTTGGTGATATTTTTATATTATTGTACTGAGCTCGTAACTAAAGAGGATTCTTTTTATCACCCCACCTGAAAAGAAAAAGTGTTTCAAAAGTTGCAAAATTAGGGATACTCGTTGCTGGAAAGGATTTGAACCATTTTTTGACGTCCATCGAGAGACTCTACACAAACAATATCATTTTTTCATCCTCATGATCTACCTCTTTCAGGTCAACAAAGTCATTAAAACAATCTAAGTGTTTTTTGGCTGAAGCATTCCCTTCATCATTGTATAATTTAATTATCTAATTATAATTATGAGGAAAATCATGTAATTGGACCAGCAAGGTGAGAGGGGAAAACGTGGCGGCCATGAATCTAGAAGGAATTGGAACTGGATGAATAGTCTGAGTGGGGATTATGATAGTTCGCAGGGGGTTGGTCGGTATCAAAGATTGGAACTTTTTATCATTGAAAATGATTTCATTCAAATAGGATTCTGATCTGGACCTGCTAAGAGTTTGTGCAAATAGTAAATTGAAGTCCAACTCGTCAATGATTTTAACTCCGTCTTTAGGTGAAGATAGGTTACCTTCCGGGTAACATAAAGGGTCCTCTATCCTTTCCTTTCCTTTGCTCAGAAGTTTTTCAGGATCAGACACGAATGTTGCAGGCTCTGGATCAGGGTTTGATATAGTGTAAAATTTCTTAAGAGAAAGGATTTATGATTCATACTACTCTACGATATTGATATTATTCAATGAAGTCGCTAGGGTAAAATAATTTTTCATTTTATATAGGTGTTTAATCCGCTATTATACTTAGGAATCAAATCTACATCTTTAGTCATTTTCCCAGGGAAAGATTTCAATTTCGTCCCCAACAACGGAACCAAGATGTTAGCACTTGGTAAATTGTTGGGATTAAGGGAAACGAACTACCAAGGTAACCTACAAACCAACTTTAAGACTAGAAACTAACCTTTCCAATTTAGAGAGGGATCTCTTTGAGACCTGGTCTCTAATAGATAATAACTTTGGATTTATGGCTAGATTTATATGTTTGAGAAAGTTTTTTTGGTTTCACTAGAAAGGAAATACATAACTTTGGGCTATGGATTCAACCCCCTGAAAATGAGAGAAATCAATGAATGGTAAGGGAATATTTGAGAGGATAAAGGCTAAATAGGAAATGGTCTTTCAGGTTTAATGCCATTGTGTATGGCATAAGAAAGGAGGACATAAAGAAAATCAGAGCACCATTAAAGATGAATTCTACCTTACTTAGAAGAAAAATACAGAGTTTAAATGGCTAAGTCTAAAGCATCGCGCAACGAATTTTAAACTCCTTAAATATTTCCAATTTAAACAAAGGTAACATACATGAATTTGTAGGAAACAAGAAGTACATACGAAGATAGGATCACAATACATCAAACCACCACCATTAGAATATTTTCATCAAAGTTTCAGGACCTATGCATTATTATTTCCATCATATTCAAAGATTACATTCAAGAGTCCTTTGTCTACACTACTTTTCCAACCCGACTTACATCGAAAAGATACAATATATATATAAATCATGCCCTCTTGGGTGTCCATGCCTCAAAATACTTTCCCCTAGAATATTGGATTCGGTTACTTCCCCACAGACAACCTTTTCAATAGAGTTTACCAAAAATGTAAACCTAACTGCACCCAATCATAACATAACTGACACATTTTTCTCAATCATTCGGTCATCAGGTTGTGATAAATCGATGTTTTCTTTCACGAGGTTCCTGAGTAATCGAGCACACTGTTGGAAACTCTATCACCTTTGTATAATGAAATTTATCTGTTGTCACATGATCACTGGCTGTAGCATGCACATGGCGATTTGGTGTAGAGGACATTCGTTTGCGGTCGCTCGTGCAACTCCAGGTGGCAGCAACAGTTGGGAGACCATGCATCTCTTATAAAACGGGCATGCATTTTATTTATACATGCCCTCCTCAGTAGTTAAGTTTACAACATTTGCGCAACGAATATTGATTGTGCAGGTGTCGTGTTAGACTTCCTGTACCAGAAAGAAACAAGATATGCATGGAGAAAGATTCCATTCCACAATTAAAAAAGACAAAATGGGATTGTCTTACTCATGCCCCCGACCTCACCTGCAACCTTAAAAATCTTAGTGTTTTTCTAAGAGACCAGTTCCACTTTCTCAGATTCTTCACTTGTCTCCAAAAGACTGTGTTTCCTTTCAATTTTGCTTGAGCACTAGTGAGAGTTGCGTGGACATTATCCATGGATAGTCTACATTCCTTGAAATGCTCTATGATTCTTTCTTCTGACACCCTATGTTCCTTCCTTATATGGATAATTATGTCTTGTTCCTCTATGAGTTGTCTTTTGATCCAATTTATATTCCCTACTAGACTCTACAATGTTGGCATTTCAATAGTCCTTTCTGCCAGTTGTCTTCTTAATTCTATGTTTTCTTGATACAATTCAACGACAACGAGTTGTGTTTGCTTCAGTTATTGCAATAACTCCTGATCATTCACGTTTTCATCACCCGAATGCCTCCTCCTTTCACCAATTCCCCTGCTCACACCTTCAATAAGATCTAGCCAAATGACCCGCATGAGTAATCTCTCAACAATAGAATGGGTGCGCGGTTCACTGGGAGCTTGGATCTCCTAGGTTTTATTAGTCAACCTTGGCCTGCCTCTTTTTCAGGGTGCTAGCTAGTGGGATTATGAGTCTTATATTTCCTTTCCCTTTCCTTTTCCTATGGAATCTTCCTTTCTCGCCCCTATGCTATGGAATGTTGTTTCCCTCACAGATAGAGGAATGTCTCCTTTAGGGTCTCTGGGGATGTCAGCTGAAATCATAAATGAATCCTAGTCTTTGTTCAAACGTCTCAATTATTTGACCACTAAAACCTTGATTAATGACAAATGAGATAAATTGTTCCCCGGTTGGTTAGCCTTGGCCTAGATGTTGTCTGCCATATTTTCCAAGCTTCGATACAAAAAGAAAGACAAATTCAAAGGTTTTTTCCCTATGAAGTGCATCAACAACCTGATGTGATATGAGTACACCCTATCAAACCTTCCTTCACAGGTGAAATATAATTTGATTACCTTTAGAAGCTTTTGGAAAGGCTCTTGGAGGTATTGCCTTGGAATTTCGGCTCCAATTTTCCCATTTAGACAGTCAGGCTTGATGAAGTATTTATTGCACAAAATATCTAAGCGCATGCCTTTAAACCATATTTCTCCGTACGGAGGGATCTCCGTCACAGTTGGCAGAGTTTCCTCCGTCACTTGGAAGGTGATTCACGCAATGGTTGCGCTGACCCCGGTCGCTAATCCATCTTTTCATTATACCCTTTGATATTTTCAAAGAAGCGCATACATCCGGCGTGTTCAAAAGATGCTCTGATTGTCGGGTATTTGTTTATTAATTCCTGGTCTTGAGCCTCAAACCTCATGAACCTTCCACGTATTGCCTTCTTTCTTATGCTTTGGGATGTTTCCATGATGCTAGTATATATTTATCTCACGCGCGTGGTAATGAATTGTAACACCCTCTCTACGTGGTAAATAAGAATGACGAAATTCACAGAGACTGTAAGAAAGAAAGTAACAAAATATTTGCAAGAAAAACAAAATAATCCACAGGAGTTCATGGCATGGAAGTAAGGTGTGATGGAAAATTTTGGCGCAGTGGGGAAACTTGACGTAGTGGAAAACATCAATGGGAGGATTGTTGCAGTAGGGAATCACGATGGAAAATTCTGGTGCAGTAGAAAAATACTGGGAGACTTGTCGCGAGAGTGTTTTTCTAAGAGACCAATTTTGTTTTCTCAGATTCTTCACCTATCTCCACAAGACCGTGTTTCCTTTCAGTTTTTCTTGAGCACTGGCAAGAGCTGCGCAGGTGTTATTCATGGATGGTTTGAATTCCTTGAAATTCTATGTGATTATTTCTTCTGACACCCTCTGTTCCTCCCATAGATGGATAATTACATATTGTGCTTCTTTGAGGTGTCTTTTGAGCCAATTTTCATTCCCTAATCGACTCTGTGACGCTGGCATTTCAATAGTCCTTTCTGTGATATTTCTTCTTAATTCTCTATTTTCTTGATACAGTTCGACGATAACAAGTTGTGTTTGCTTCAGCTGTTGCGAAAACTCCTAATAATTCATGTTTTCATCACTTGAATTCCTCCGCCTTTCACCAATTCCCTTGCTCGCACCTTCATCAAGATCTATCCAAGCGACAGGCATGAGTAATATCTCGACAGTAGACTAGGTGTGCGATTCACTAGGAGCTTGGATCTCCTTCTTTTTATTATTCAACCTTGTCCTACCTCTTTTTTAGGGTGCTAGTTGCTTGGACGACGAGTCTTCTATTTCCTTTCCCTGTCCTTTTCCTGTGGCATCATATTTTCTTTCCCCTGCACTATGGAATGTTGTTTCCCTCATAGATAGAGGAATGTCTCCTTTGGGTCTCTGGGGATGTTAGCTGAAATCATAAATGAATCCTAGTATTTTTTCAAATGTCTCAATTCTTCGACCACTAATAGATTGATTAATGAAAAATGGGATAAATTTTTCCCTGGTTGGTCAGCCTTGGCCTGGATGTTGTCTACCAAATTTTCCAAGCTTCGATACAAGAAGAAAGGAAGATTCAAAGGTTTTTTCCTTGTGAAGTGCATCAACAACTTGATGTGATATGGGTACACCCTGTCAAACCTTCCTTCACAAGTGAAATATCTTCTTATTACCTTTATAAGATTTTGGAAAGGCTCCTAGAGGTACTGGCTTGGTATTTTGGCTCCAAATTTTCTCATTTAGACAGTTGGGCTTGATGAAGTCTTTATCACACAAACTGTCTAAGGGCATGCCTTTCAACCATATTTCTCTCTGCAAAGGTATCTCCGTCGCAGCTGGCAGAGTTTTCTCCATCACTTGGAAGGTGATTCTCGCAATGGTCGCGCTGACCCTAGTAAAGTTGAGGGGGAATCACTATGCCAACTTCTCATTATACCCTTTGATATTTTCACAGAAGCGCATACATCCGGTGTGTTCAAAATATGCCCTGATTGTCGGGTATTTGTTTATTAATTCCAAATTTTTAGGCTCATACCTCACGACCCTTCCACTTCTTTCCTTCTTTCTTATTCTTTGGGACGCTGCCATGATGCTAGTATATATTTATATCACACACGCAGTAATGAACTGTAACACCCTCTCTGTGTGGAGAATAAGAATGACAGATGTCACAGAAACTGTCAAAAAGGAAGTAAAAAAATATTTGTGTGACAAATAAAATAAACCATAGGAGTTCATGGCATGGTAGTAAGGCGTGATGGAAAATTTTGGCACGGTGGGGAAACTCGGCGCAATGGAAAAAAAAAATGGGAGGTTTGTTGCGGTAGGGAATCACGACAGAAAATTCTAGCGCAGTAGCAAAATACTGGGAGACTTGTCGTTAGAGTTTTTTTCTAAGAGACCAGTTCTATTTTCTAATCAGATTCTTCAAATGTCTCCATAAGACCATGTTTCCTTTCAGTTTTTCTTCAGCACTAGTGAGAGCTGCGCGGGTGTTATCCATGGCCAGTTTGCATTCCTTGAAATGCTTTTTGATTCTTTCTTTTGACACCCTTTGTTCCGCCCACAGCTAGATAATTACGTCTTGTGCCTCTCTGAGTTGTCTTTTGAGCCAAATTACATTCCCTTCTCAACCATGTGACGCTGGATTTTCAATATTACTTTCTACCAGTTGCCTTCTTAATTCTCTGTTTTCTTGATACAGTTCAGCGATGGTGAGTTGCGCTTGCTTCAGCTGGTGAGACAACTCCTTGGAATTCATGTTTACATCACAATAATTCCTTCTCCTTTCACCAATTCCCTTGCTCACACCTTCAAAAGGATCTAGTCGAACAACGTGCATGAGTAATCTCTTGACAACAGACTCGGTGCATGGTTCACTGGGAGCTTGGATCTACTTAGTTTTATTAGTCAACCTTGGCCTGCCTCTTTTCTGAGGTGTTGGCTGGTGGGATGATGAGTTTTCTATTTCCTTTCCCTTTCCTTTTCCTGTGGCATCTTCCTTTCTCACCCCTATGCTATGGAATGTTGTTTCCCTCACAGATAGAGGAATGTCTCCTTTGGGGACTCTGGGGATGTCAGGTGAAATAAAAAATGAATCCCAGTTTCTTTTCAAACATCTCAATTATTCAACCACTAATAGCTTGATTAATGACAAATGGGATAAATTGTTCCCCGGTTGGTCAGCCTTGGCCTAGACATTGTCTGCCATCTTTTCCAAGCTTCTATACAATAAGAAAGGCAGATTCAAAGGTTTTTTCCCTGTGAAGTGCATAAGAAACCTGATGTGATATGGGTACACCATATCAAACCTTCCTTCACAGGTGAAATATCTTCTGATTACCTTTAGAATCTTTTGGAAAGGCTCCCAGGGGTACTTGATCAGGGGATCAAATTTTGCTCAAAAATTCAGAGTGCTTGGAATCGCTTCAAATCGAACGAGAGCGTAGGCCTTGTCGTTGCAAACCCAACACAACTTGTTTGGGTTCAAATGAATGTCGGGAGTGAGAGATATCGCGTTCTATTCAAAATGGCAAACATGCAAAAAAGGGATGTTGACTGTACAGTCTGTACGGACGATGACGTGGAAAGTCGTACGATGACGTGGTAGGCCGTACACTGACGTGGCAGACAGTTATTGGATAGTTGGCATGTGACATGGTTTGTTGGCAGTGAATGGGATGGCGATACGTGGCCCAATCAAAGGTTGCCACGTGTCACCTATTTGTTGGTTAAAATCTTTGCACTCAGCAGGAGTCGACCCTGTGACCTCCGGGGTAGGGTAAATCTTTGGGAAAGGCCACCCAACCGGCACGCCCACACATGTTACTTGTTATATATATGCATTGCAATGTATTTAACATTGTATTAATGTATGTTGGGGCGTGGACCGGGCCGGGGCTAAGCCCCGGTCTGTGGTTATATGTTATATTGTATGTGACCGAAGCTATGGCGGTTAGACCCATCGTAACATATGTTATAACCATTTGTATATGTGCGGTTTGGTATGACATGTGACCAACATATATATGCACACGGGTTTAAAACATTATGGTTATCACGATTTTAAAACTTAAGCCCTGTTGTGTTATAGTGCGCGGTCATGTGACGACCATGTGCCCACGGGCCTTGGTAGTTAAGGTCGATGCGTAACTGTTCGATAGTTTGGACCGGTTGTGCGGTTGAACCTGGTGCCAAGTTTTTACGCTTTAAATTGCGTGTGGGCTAGGTTGAGCCAGAGGAGGTGCATTTTTTAGATGCAGAGATAACAATCTTGAAGGGGAGACTTCCAGGAAGCCTATCTACATTTTTTGGCCAAACGAGGTGCCGAAAAAGCCCAGCTAGGGTTTTTTGGACGTTCTGAAGCCATTGGAGTAGTCTATTTGGCATTTTGAGCATTTTAAAGCACATTTTTTAGCACTTTGAGCAAATAATACAAATGATCCATTGGAAGTTGGACCAGGAGATGTAGCCCAGGAGAGGGGTGAACTCCTTTATCATTTGTTGTGTTATTTGTTTTCTGTTCATTGATTATGCTGTTGTTTATATGCATCTTGAATGAGTAAATCCTTTTAAATTTGTGTTGCAAAGTTGATCCATTTTCATTTTAACACATAAATTTAACTTGCAAATATTTTCAAGAATAAAAGTCTTCTTCATTTTTAGATCAAGTTGGTATCAGAGCACTGGTTTTTGACGACTTGATTATTTGCAAGTGTTTTGTTTTCTGATGCTCACAAGGTTGAAACTCACAAGAGGAGAAGGTCAACTTGTAGAGCCAAGTTCTCATTCTTCAAGGAGAAAACATATACCATCACCGCAAGTTTCAAGGAGGCATTCACCAAGTATGGCTCATGAAGGGAGTCATGAACATGTTCCTGCAGAAGATGAAGATCTCAGAAAAGCTGTCATGGAAATGAGAGATATGATGAAGATCTTGATAGAAAGGAATACAAGGTTGCAAGGTGAAGGCTCCAACCCTTCAAAGCATAAGGGAGACAGTGGTGATAAAAATTCAAATGGAAATGGAGGGAATGGTGCTTCTCCACCACCCTCTCCTCCATCTTCTTCTTCTTCTTCTTCTTCTTCTACCAATTCAAGACCTCTTCCGAATTCTCCAAAGGGACATGGTAAAACTTCTTCGCAAATTCCTTCATTAAAGCTTGATATTAAATTCGAATTTCCAATATACAATGGAGAAGTTAATGCTGAGAAATTAGATAATTGGATTCGTCAGATTGAGGTGTATTGTAGGATACAAAAAATTCAAGATGATGAAACTAAGAT